>JAQGAC010001482.1:0-13695 GCA_034696585.1 Isotomurus maculatus | reverse complement strand
AGCACGTATAAAACTGATTTACATATGTTCTAAAAACGACTACCTGGGCTTCGAGAATCTGCTTGGTGTAGGTTTTAGAATGTAGGGGAGTCTTTCAACCAAACGCTGATGAGAGTAGATTCCCAAATACTTTCGGAGCTACAAAAACTTAGTGTCAAGATACTCAGACAAAACTGGCGCAAGTAATTTCGTTGCTAGCATTATTTTACAATTTCAGAAGTTTCATTTTTGAGTGACCTACAGAATAAGACATTAGATTTCTTAATAGATGGAAAACTTAATTTCAAACGTTTCTGAGATAGTTAACAGGAAACGGACGAAAGGGTCACGAGTTTCTAGCCAAAACGAGGTAACTTACTTCAATCCTGAATTGGAGCCAACTGTAATGCAAAGACTACATGTTAAAGTTGCAACTTCTGCCAATTTTGTCTCTATTAAAGGAGAATTTGCGGTTAATGTCTTGTTTTCTGGTTGTCTAATTGTTGGCATGGTTTACAGCAGGTGATAAATATGTCCCAGTCAACTAATGAAAATCTACCTACCTGTGCACCACTTACTCTTCCCACACTTGACATCCAGGCTGACAGTCTCAAAACAACTTGGCATTCGAACTCAAAAGTAAGTTGGTTTTATTTCATCTGGAGTTGTGTTCTGGAGTTGTCTCATATATTCTTGAAGTAAAGGAGACTTAGAAGAAGGTTTCCTTAATTACATATATTTGATTGGACTAGGAGTTTCCAACGCGCGTAGTTGTCGAAAAAATCCATGGGAACTCTGGAACGATTGAATTTCAAGGTGAACCGAATTCTGATCTTCACAGGAAAATTTGGATTATTCAGGACCCTGAGCATGGTTTTATAAACAATATCCGTTTTGAGATGGAAGAAAACAACTTAGGCAACAATGTCAGTCTCTCAATCTGGGGTGATTTGGGCTTGCCGGGATATCTACATGTGTATAACGGGTAGGTTATTTAAGAGATGTTTGATTGTATAATAACTAAAATCACTAATTCAATAGTTTCCAGGATGACTGGATGAGAGTACGGTTGTCAGCAGGTTATCTCATCCTTGTGACTTTAACAATAGAGAGATCCCAAACTTTAGATAATATTCCACGCTTCAAACTCGGATACAATATCACAAGGACCCGAAAGAACTTTAATGTGTTCGGAAGGGAAGTGACGACAAAGGAAGGCTTGCAATGTGTGTCTTATCCCTTTGAGAACAAACACCATCATCGTCCACGCAGTGTTTTTCACGCGGTGATAGCTCCGAGCAGTGGAAGACCATTCACACTCACTTTAAAGTACATGGATATTCCAGGCTCATTCTCTGGCTGCAGGATGAACCTATTCGGAGTGTTTTTTATTAATGAAAGTCCAGTTAAGAACCAATATGAAAGACAACTTGAATCGTCCGTGAGGTAAGGAGGCTTATGCAGTTTGGTTAGAAACAGGAATAAGAAAACATTGGATTTACAGGGAATGCGGACAACCCAGGAATATTTCGGAAGTTATCGGTAACACAACAGTCGCCATCCTTCAGTTTCGATCTGGTGGCGCAACTGGCATGGGTTTTCGTGTAGAAATTGACCCTTTGGATTTTTTTAGAGTAACTAAAGACCATGTCGATTGATTTCTGAATTTCCCAATACAAATGTTCAGTTGCGCAGATTACTCATTTGGTTCTGAAGTTAAGGAGGAAGCCGTTTTGAATATATCGAATTTTATTCACAAAACATTTAAAGAGCAGATTAAACTAAATCAATTTAAAGAACATTCTTTAACTAAACTCCACTAACAAGGAGTTTGAATATTGGCCTTTTATAAAATTATGTTTATACCACTTCACTCACTGTAATCGATATGTTTGCAACTCCCGAGCAACAATTAAAATAATTACGCATAATTTTTGAGTTTAACAATTTTTCCTCTCTGCTTTACTCTGCATAACAGTACGTTAATATCATAGCATTAAAGTTAAACATTAATATCATTTATTACGCTCTTCAAAACATATTAGACAAAGCCTTCAAGGTAAATGACCAGTTGTTGTATAAAAGTTAATTTCCTGCAACACCTAATAATGATAAGTATAAATATTTCCTGTACTTTCATCTTGAGTTTGTTAGGCATTGTAATTCATATATTTCCTTTTATTAGTTAACAGGAATCGTTGAACTAATGTGTTTTATAAAAACATTCATCCTTTTAATGAAATTAGCAATAAAAGAATAAAGAATTCAACGTGGAATATTTCCTTACAGTGCTTCATACATTTGGTATTTTAAATAGTAACAAAGTTCCATTACGGATTGTTATACTGGACCCTCGCCAGATCTAGAAAACAGGCTATCTTGCTTTAACAAGCTTTGACAAAGGTTTAACTATCATAGTTGAACATACTTTATTTAAAGTGAAGGCTGATTGAAATGGCGAATAGGACAATCATGTTAATTTTACTTCAACTCATTAAGATTGTGACTAATTCAAAATTAAATTACTTGGACAACAAATGCCACAATCATGTAATCCACGATGGTGTCAATATCTACGGAGAAATTCACGACAACCCAATAACCATTCAGAGAATTCCTTCCCTGCATACCGAAACTGCCGAAGATTACAAAAAATACTTGGTCATTTACAATAGACTCGATTCAATTAAGGTAAAAACAACCAATTGTATAATAGTCCTGTGTAAACTGCGCAATCTTGTTACATTTGGAGATAAATCCTCTGAAAGCTCGAAGTTAAGTGAAATTAACAAGTCTCTACGGAGTTCTGCTGGAAACAATAAAATAATCCGAAAGGAACATAAGCAGATAAAATACGCAATTAATACCGCATCCGAGTTATATAAAAGCATTGACAAATTCTACTTTGCAGTTCGGAGATATAAACCATCCAGAATGTATTTTGTGCTTTTTTCTGACAGAAATTTCTCTGATCTCAGCTCAGCACATAATTATGTCCATGGTTTTTACATTCCAGAATGGAGAAAATCTTGTATTGAGTTCATATTGGTTCTGGGTAGCAATTCTGTGAAACAAATAAAAGGAAACCCTTTTATAGTTTCCTCGGATCAACTTCTGTATTTCTACAGTCTCTACTTGTTTGACGCAGATCTCACGAAAAGGGTTTTTAGTTTACAAGGAAAGAACTTCATTAGCCTGGTGGCCAGCGTTAAGGCAATATCTTTAGTGGATTCACCTCCAATTTGGCAAATAGGCATAAGATCCGACAGTACAGATTCAGCGAATGAATTCGATTATTTAGCTGATTATTACAGGGACCATACAAGATTCGCACGAACAAGGATATTTGATGTCCTTGAAAACTCAAAATCCAGGAATAACTTGCATAGCTTTTTCCTTCAAACTGTACTTAACTTTGAAAATGCAACTTTCTACTCATACGAGACAATTCTGAAGGCCAGCATCGGATACTCCCACATTTTAATATTTCCTGTTGCTACCCCAGACGCAGAATTGAAGGTGTTTATGCACGACTCCTACGCATTGGTGACTTCAGGAGATTCAATTAACTTTTTAACATGCTCTGCGTATCCCACATATTCATTGGAATCATATTTCCGTGCTTTTAGGTTTTCTGTGTGGATAGCATTACTTTTGTCGGTAGGTAGCTGCTCTCTCTTCATCAACATGCTACGCGATTTTACTGCGAAATCCTCATCAACTAGTGACTTCACGCCACTGCTGTTTATTGTCGGAACTCTTCTTGAAAACACGACTCAGGTTAGTTTAATGACGAAGAAATCATTGGTGTTTCGGCTGGCATCACTAGGTATGTTAGTATTGAGTATCGTAATTACCAATGCCTACAAAGGAGTTGCAATTTCAACGATAACAGCACCATTGAGTAATCAAACTGTTGGCAGATTTGGAGATTTGAGTGACAGAAACATTTGCGGCAAAAATTTATCTTGCCAAGCTTCGCGAGAAATAAGATCTTCAGACTACATAATTCATCTGCACAAAAACGATATCCAGTTCGGACATTTATATTCGTATCATAAATCACCGTACTTTGGGACGAATTTGACTGTGTACTATTCGGCATCTTCACTTGTGCAACAATGCGAATATCTTTTCAAACTGCTTCTGTTTCCGCTGGATGCAAGATGATCGAAATACTTTCACAAGTCATTCGACGCAATGACATTGCGTCAGTGGTTATGCCGAAGAGAGTCAAGTTTCCTAAGAAAAGTTTACTTTATGAAAATGTTACTCGCAATGAGTTAGAAAAAAAATACGCATCGCTGGTTGAAGAAGAGGTTCTGGCCTGCGATAAGACTGTTCTTGCTGGAAGAAGTTTGGATATTTCCGCAGAGAAGGATTATTATTCTAAGTGGTACACTGATATTCAGATACATTTGGGAGCTAAAAGCGAACTTTTTTACACGTTGTACGCATGGAAATTTTCCTATTTTACATTTTCACGAGTTCCAAAGTTGTTCCGGAATTACTTTGAATCTGGAAGCATGTTATATGTTAAACATGTTTTTGAGCAAGCAGAATATTCGAAACGAAGGCAATACACCACAAATGTTACGAGGAATCGAAAATTCAATAAGGTAAATCCAATTAAGCTGCAGGGAAATATTCAGACAATATTTTACTCCTTACCTGTAGGAATGTGCCTGGGAACCATCCTTGTGACTTTTGAACTACGAACCGTCATAATTTTTCACCTGGAGTTGCTTAAAGTGAAACTGGTTTTCAAGTGTAAAGAAAAGTTGCAAAGATTTTCGCAAAAACGTGTACGAAATTCATTGATTGAATTCTCTGTACACTTCATTGTTGGTTGCATAAAACTAATTACAGCTTTTATTTTCACGCGTGTGAAGGTACTTTTGCGGAATTTACGCTTGTTAAGGTAAAATGTCTTTAACCACAATTTTAACCTCATGAAGGCATATATTTTATTGATTCATATGTGATTGCTACTCAGCGGTATAGAAAATTTAATCAACAAGATATTAGAACATGAAAATTATATTACAATATAGATAGTATGGCTGACTTAAAAAGAACACAATTAGCTTGGGTTCTAACAGGAACGAAGTTGTTATGAACAAATAAGTTTAGCGCTATAGCATAATGTTGTTACTGTTTCCTAACTTTTTAGCACTTGTGTTAGTTTTTTGAACACTGTGTTCCTTACATGAGTGTACGTACGTTAATTATGCAATCATATTTGTTCTTCCATTATCCTTAAAACGCCCCAAGCGGTATTATGTTAGAACAGCAGGAAATAATACCAGTCAACTTTGTAAAGTGTAAGAAATATAATTTAAACAGAATCAAGGTATGCTTTACTGGTGGTAGGTGTAATGAAAGTGCCTGTTGTCAAGTGTGTACTTCGGGAGAAATTTAGGACTTAACTCCATGTAATTGTTAAATGTATAGGAATATCACTTGAAAAAAAGTATATACCGCTGATAAATAATGGTATTTACAATACGGTATACGTGAAAATTTAAAAAAATTGGGATCTGATGAAACAAAAAGCTTATGGTTGTTTATGTACTCTACAATAGAACTAATAAAAGTAATAAGTGACATTATCAGAGTTTACGAAATTTAAGTTAGCAAAATTCTTACTGTAGACTGAGAATCTAATCCTTTATTTAAGTACTTTTGATTGGCAAGGCAATGGCCTCAGCAATCTTGCACTATAAAAATGATGATGATGATGAATAACTCCCAACTAGAGCAAATTCGTCATAAATGTGAAGATTGCAAATGTCAATAGCAGAATCTAAAGCGTAAACATCTTGCAAATTAAATAACAAGCTGTTTGTATAGATTGCGCAAAATATTAATCTTGAATCGAAGCGTAGCTCTAGATTCGCTTTGGTGGTCTTAGTTCAAACAGGCCCTCAAGACTTTTAAGTTATTGTTGGTTCACTGTGTTTTCTTCGCATCTTACTGTTAGGAACGATATTTCCTAACCTGGGCTCCTTTACTTTTGGAACAACCCGAACAGTGTTGTAGGGTCAATATTTGATATGGAGAAAAACTAAATTAAATTATGCCATTCTAAACAGCAGGTATACTAATAAGCATGTCAATTGTTTTGTCACTAATTGACATGATTTAATTTGCCGACGTACTTTTTTCCAACAGAAAGAATACATTACTTGTAGGCCCCACATAGAACCCAAAAGGAACCAGAGCCCCAAAGGATCTCAAACGCTCTTCGCTTTTGCAAACACATGCGTTCGTCTTCCATTTATTCACAGCTACACGTGACTTTTCGTATATCCTGGCTCCTGGTGGTGCAATAAGACTGATTATGCTCAAAGCCGTGAATGCGCCAGAAGGCATGAGTATGTAGAATTCAATGGGAATTACAGCATAGAGTCGAAATGTTGCGAAGTTGAGAAATACACTAAAAATAATACCACACGAGTAGAGGATAGTGACTTCTGAGCCCACAAATGTTCGTGCAAGAATATTTTTCAATCGAAGTTCTGCGTAATTGCGAAGAAAATTTTGTCTTCCTGATCGAGTTAAATTATGACGCATGAAATAAATATCAAGAAGGAGTTACGGATCGAAAAGTAAAGGAATCGAAAGTAAAGGAAATGAAAGTTTGGAATTGAAAGTAAAGGAATCGGAAGTTAAGAGGACTGTAAAGTACGGTGGAATGAAAATTAATGGAATTCAAAGTCACACAGTTTAAAGTAAAATATGAATTAGCTCGCTGAGTGCTCCTCAGATGCTTGCATGTGTGTAATATGGTGTTCATTGCCACTCATTGTATTATGAGACACGTGTGTAAAATATTAGTTAAAAAAATATGCATATTTTCATCCGTAATCAGTCAACAGGTTACGGTTAAAATCAGCACAAAACTAACTTATCTGACTAGCTACATGTAATGAGCTACGCTTCATTAAGTCTAAAATTGTAACATTATTGTAAATCTCTGCCGCACTTTTAAACTGATTCTTAATTCTTACTTCATGTATTTTTAGGATATCTTGTATTACCAGAATCAAACTGCTCATGTTGCAATTAGCCAGTGGATTTTCTTAGAGCAAAGTTTGCAGGAATTTTGAAATACAATGATGTAACTTTGACTTAAGGGTTAGTTAGTTATTTAATTTGTACTTATTTATTTATTGGTTGTAATGTACTTAACTTATTTACTGATTACGGATGACACTGATGCATAATCGTATAAAATTGTACGCTGAATACTTGTGTTATCATAAAATATATTGCATATGCCAATATTTTACACCCATGCATCTCCTTAGTTATTTCATGTATTACTTTGAATTCCGTAACTTTGCATTCCAATACTTTTTAATCCACCATACTTTAAGCTCCTCTTAACTTATGATTCTTTTACTTTCAATTCCTTACTTTCAATTCCTCTGTTTTCAATTCCTTTACTTTTCGAACCGGCTCGAAAAGTAAAGGAATCGAAAGTAAGGGAAAGGAAAGTTTGGAATTGAAAGTAAACTTCACTTTAAACGCTACTTTAAATGGACCCTTCAGGGCCCAAAATTATTTTTACACGGAAATTTTTTCACTTTCGTGTTTTTTATGTTGACATGTGTCGACTAGTATGTGTTGCACTTCTCAACTCGCGTATCAGTTGAAGACCCTTCCTGGAAAGATTTGGTTTGAGCCTGGCGTGACACCACTAATGACATATAGAGGATCATGAACCTCTCCTAACTTCATGGTGACAAACACTATTGCAATGGGGAATACAGCACAGAGAATTACTATTGCAAATACGAGCGTATCAAGAATTTCTTCGCCAGAGTTATTTGCAAATTTGCTCGGCTGCTTACGGTCGTCATCTAATATTTGAAATTTCACGACGTGCGTAAATATATTAAGGTTAGAGTAATATGGTTAGAATCACCTTCGATTCTGTTGATGCGCAGGAGGCCATTCACAGTTTGAGTGCTGTCTTTTCCAAACAAAGCAGTTCCTATGACAATTCCTAGAGGGATCATGAGACCGATTGGAAGGACAATCCACAAGAGGACATTTACAGTTGTCGTAAAATTATTCGAGTACATGAAGTGAAGGTAGAGCATCAATACACGCACGCCAATGGCCCACCCTGCTGTAAGGATAAAGCTGTCAATGTACCAGCCTAGGAAATGTGGGTGGGAGGGATACTCGAAAACGAAAGTCTTTGTTTTGGCGTTCAGTTTTGTTGCAAATCGAGTAATGTTGTAGTACAGTCTGCAGTGTAAATATACAGCTTTCCAAAATATTTTCTTTGGCATTGTGTAAAAATAGCCTAGACTAGAAATGGAAGCAGAATGAGAGAGAGTGCAAGTGGAGGTTCCGTCACGGAATCAATCTGTTTCCTTACTTAAAAGGCAGGTTTCGATTGACTAAGGGTTTGCAAAATAGGAATACGTAATTTCAAGCAATTACAGTGGGTAGTCTTGATTAATACATTGAAGAATTGCTGACGCTTCTTTATTGTAGTAGGATTACTCCTGCTTTGTTTAACGAAATTACGTCCTATATATTTGGCAAATTGTAATTAGGCTAGTGGGTTTACAAATGAAATGGTGAAATCGATTTTAATTAAACCTTTTGTAAGGAAGTGTATCCTGTGTGCAAACATAATTTCGCATCAGTGTGTTTATGGAAAGTCATACTAGTGAAAATGTTCGTCGGATAGTATGTATTTTTTAATTAACTTAAATGAAGCAGGACCTCACTGCCTAAAAGGATGGTTAGTGAAAGAGAGAACAGTGATAAAAAGTCGCATCTAGGAAACCTTTTAGTATGCAAGGTTTTTGGTTTTAGCAGGTGAAGTATTAGTAATCCATGGAAAAATAATAACGCGGAATTGAAAACGGAAAATGAGGTCAGCAGGTTCTTAGAGCCCATAGAATTTACTTGACAAAATCGATATAGCCCTACACTGTTAGAAAATGTGCAGGCTTATTCAAATAAATTGTCCACAAATCCAACCCATTTAGCTTTAAGCTTGGTAATCCAGCTGAGCTAGCATCCACTTGGAACATTATGTGAATACGTATGTGCGATTGAATCGTACAGAGGTAAGGCAACTTGAAATTATCCGTTGCGTATTCTGATTGCTAGGCGTCTGATGCGCAAATAGAAAATATGTTCGCAATGAAAGTTTGCCGATTGTGAAGTTTTGTCTTTTCGTGGACTGAAAGCCTTTTACCTCGTGAAACCTCAGCATTAGTACACAACCCCGATACACGCCAAGCAGGATCTGGATGTCATTTTTTATCCCTATCTTTAGCTGCAATGTACGAAAGAGAATTTGAAATTCCTCGGTTTAAAAGGCCTTTTATAGATATGAAGAAAACAAAATTTGATGGCACGACCGTTAAGTATTGGAACTCAAGCACAATATAGAGGAATATCTTGACACTAGTGAGGGCATATTGAACGATTATCGTTCAAAAAGCCAAAGTGTTCATCACATGTTCACAAAATCCATGATTTCTTAATCTGATAATCGTATCCTTATTTTGTAATTCGGGTATCTGACTTCGACTTAAATATTAAATACGGGTATCTACATTCTACCTAAATAAGAAAACCGGGTATCTGACCTTTTGGGGCAAAGTGAGTCTTGCATACCATCAAAAAGTTCATAAAATTCTGCGTTTTTTGAACTTTAGATCTTCCCATTGCTCTTAATATGAACAAAGTTACAAGCATTTAAAATACAAGCATTTTTAAAGGGACTTGCGGAAAAAATTGCATTCTTTAACTAATTCGGATTTATAAAAAAACATTTCACAAAATTCGACTTTCAAAACGCATTCTCAACATGAAAAAAATTAGTTTGGACAAAAATCCAATACCACTAAATAGAATTTTAATTAGTTTAAAAGATAATTTTTGTAGACTATTGGCAAAATGGCTTTCCTGCAAAACAGTTTATTTGCAGATACCCTAGTTTAATATTTTCATGAAAATCAGATACCCTAATTTATTATTTTAGTTCAATTCAGATACCCGAATTCCAAAAAAACGATACGTAATGTTATCCAGTTCTTGAGATTTTGGGTCTGTAATCACTTGAGGTTATTCTTCATCAAGATTCTGAATCCGTGGCACGGAATCTTTGTTACCTTAAAAAATCATGAGACACTTTTGCACCCTGTTATACGTCGGTTATAAATTTTATGGGATTTTCGGTTTCCAGCTATAATAGCAACATCCGACACAGAATCTCAAATTCCTAGTTTTCGAAAACCTTTGACGGGAATCGAGGATAAGGAATTAAATGTTATGAAAAAGTTTAAGTACAGGAACCCAAGTGCAATGGGCAGGAAATACCTGTCATAGCTGATAGACAATTGAAGCATTTTAACTACAAATCATGGTGTCCAGCTTGAAACAAAGTTGCAAGATAATTAAATGGTAAGTATAAAAATGTTCCACAATTCTAGAGCTGTGAACTTTCAAGGTCTTAATTGCTATATGTTAATCCCAAACCATAGGAAACGATCATAAGAAATAAAGTGTTATAAATAAGTTTAAGTATAGGAACCCAAGAGCAATGAGCAGGAATTACCTGTCATAGCTGATAGACAATTAAAGTATTTTAACTGCAAAGCTTGGGGTTCACCTTGAAACCGTGTGGTAAAATCATTGAATAGTAAGTCCAGAAATGTTACACCATTCTTTAGCTGTCATCTTCTGAGCTCTGCAATTGCGTAAGGTTAATCCCAAATCAGGATGCGGCTCGACACGGAATTTTAAATACCCCAAATGAACATAAGATAATTTTGCACTCCAGTTTTGCGTTGATTATTAATTTTACTGGATTTTCGGGTTCCAGCTATAATAGCAATATCCGACACAGAATCTCAAATTTCTAGTTTTAGAAAACCTTTGATGGGAAACGAGCATAAGAAATGAAGTGTTATGAAAAAGTTTAAGTATAGTGACCCAAGTGCAATGTGCAGGAATTACCTTTCATAGCTGATAGACAATTAAAGTATTTTACCTGTAAATCTCTGTGTCCACCTTGAAACAAAGTGGTAAAATCATTGAATTGTAAGCCTAGAAATGTTACACAATTCTTGAGCTGTGAAGTTCTGAGGTCTACAATTTCGTAAGGTTAATCCCAAACCAGAATGCGACTCGACACGGAATTATAAATACCCCTAATGAACATAAGACAATATTGCGCCCCAGTAATGCGTCGATTATAAATTTAATGAGATTTTCGGTTCCCAGCTATAAAAGCAATATCCGACACAGAATCTCAAATTCCTAGTTTTCAAAAACCTTTGATAGGAAACGAGCATAAGAAATTAAGTGTTATGAAAAAGTATAAGTATAGAAACCCAAGTACAATGTGCAGGAATTACCTGTCATAGCTGATAGACAATTCAACTATTTTAACTGCAAAGCATGGGGTCCACCTTGAAACAAAGTGGCAAAATCATTGAATTGTAAGTCCGAAATGAAATGTTATGGAAGCTTTGAGTACAATAACTGAAGTACAATGTAAAGGAATTTCCTGTCATAACTGATAGAACATTGAAGTAATTCAACTTAAAAATCGTTGGTGTCCACCCTTCAGACAAGTGGCAAAATCATTGAATTTCAAGTTTTAAAATATTCCATAGTTCTGGAGCTGTTAATTTTTAGCGTCCATTCAATTGCGTGAGGTTATTCCCTATCTAGATTGTGACTCGACTAGATTTATATTTCCACCTTCCCAAAATTTTGAAGTTTAAAACAATTTTTCGCATTCTGATTTCCACAAAATCGAAACCGAGCTATTGACCACCATAAAACTCCACTTTAATAAATTACGGGAACTCTACTCTCTCGCTAAAATTGGCGGTCTAATCCTAAATATGGAATGCGCACTGACGCAGCACAGAAATTTCGAAAATGTGAACTTACTGATCAGTTATAGCACATTAAGGGACAAATCTTTATCGGAAGCCGTGTTCAATTGGCAATTAAGATAAGTCGCTAACAATGAATTATATAGCTTTATATAATTCATTTAGCATGCGCTAACTACTGTAGGAGCATCCACGACACACTATATTCTGTGCAAACTACGAGTATCTACAATATGTCATCTTTCACGTTTAAATTCTCTTCAGGTCCTTAAAACAATAAATCATTAACTGTACTGAACTTCCCACTTTTTGAAAAAACTCTCTCCTTCAAAACTTTGAAGAAGGATTGAATGTGGCATAAGGTCGGAAAATCCTTACTCAGATGATATGAGCCGCGCCCGTCATAGATCTATCGGATTGCGCAATATCAAAGTATTTACCATAAACATTATCCTTAAACACGCTCTCATTTTGTGAACTCATTCAATGTTTTACACCATGGATTAGCTTTGGTTTATAATGATTTATTGATAGTTTATACAGTTCGCGAAGGAAGCAACGCTGGATCAAATTTATTTTAAACAAAAACTTGGGGCACAGTGTGCTTGATAAGTTCTACAGAATTAAATACCCCATTGTACGATAAGCTGAGTGTACGACTATTCTTGTAGATATCATATAACCCTCTACACTTAATGAGCTGGAAGGAGAATGGGGCTTTTAGTATGTGTATGAAATGGGTTCCAATAACTTAACCTGGTTCTGTCATCACGATTAATAAGAGAATTTTAAACGATTAAAATTTGTTAAGCTTGTGCGAAATTAAACGTTTCAATTCAATCATTTTAAGAACTTTTGAAAACATTATGTACGAATTGCTAGAACTGTTGCAAAGTCTGCGTCATGTCACCTTCTTCATTGAATTCATCTTTATGTGCATATTTTATATGCATAAGCTTTCAATGTAATAAACTCCATTATCGATTATTATGAACTCAATTATTGAAAAAAACAAGACTCTTATTAACTGTTTGTACTGAAGCAATAAATCTTGTTAAACATCAAATACGTTTGTCAACTGATAGATTTAATCTATTGCAGAAACTGCTTCATCTCGTATGTTTAGTAATTTATACACACTTAATGCTACGATACATACCTCATTAGCTTTACATTTTTATCCAACGTGTTTCGTGATTTGAAGACATCCGAGTTCCTAACATTCCAGGTTCGTTTACGCAGAATTTTTCTAGCAAATTATAACTGTCAACGTAAGTGGAAGTGTAAGAATGTGAAATGTGTGGAGACTGCTTTCTGCTTAGTACGAAGTAAAAGGGACTTTTGAGTCAAAATAGAATTAAATTATGACCTATTTCACGTACTTCGACTCTGAAATTTACGGAAAGCAACTCTACGTAACCCTACAATAAGAATTAGAATCTTAATCTTGAATTGTAAAGCCGATGCTTCGTTCAAGCTCTTTTGAATAATAACGGAGGCAATTAAGAAACCGGAAATGTATAAACTGATAATTCGGAGTTTATTATTTGAGGCAAAGGGAGGCACAATTGACAAGAGACTTTTTCCGAAAAGAATTATATTACCCTTAGGCAACTGATAAAGTGAAAGGTTACGAAGTGAATATTGCAACTTGGATTACTGGTGGTAGACACCTATGAAGAGACTCGGGCGTAGACAAGAAGATACTGAAGAACCTAAAATCCATTCCTATTATGTGAAGCCTCCGTAGCCCAGTGGTCAGAGCTCAGCTTTTGCACCAGCCGATCCGAGTTCGATCCTAGCGTCTGGTAATTAATTTTTGCTCTTC
>JAQGAC010001481.1:0-13704 GCA_034696585.1 Isotomurus maculatus | reverse complement strand
CAATCGATATTGCACACAGGGACGAGTGCCAAACAGAAACATGTCATTCGTGTTTACTTTTATCTTCTTCCTTCAGAGATTCATTTCAACTGCTTTTTATTCACAAACTGATCTGGGGGAAATGTCTCACGTCGGAGGTTTAAAAATCTGCTCAGGATTTTGTCAAAGGAAGTGCGAGCGAGGTGGGTGGGAGGCTGTGAGCCCATCGGAGGAATCTTGTTGAAGAGCGAGATGAGATTTGGAAGGGAGGGAGGGAGGAGGAGGTGGTGGGTTCATATTGGGAGTGTAAAATAATGTAAAAGTGTATAAAATTTGAAGGACAAGCAAATTAGGGGCGGAAGATGAGGAGTCATTTTTATTCCATCAAGAAGCTTTTAGAGGATGCCGTTAGTGGAGGGGAGTTCTTATTGATATCCAATTCGGAGGGATAATGGATGCAGAGAAGAAGAACAGCTTACCAAGCCCAGTAGGACGGAGTAGCATGGAAGTTGCCCACCGGAGTCTTCAAGATGTTGAAATGTCTCTTGCCAGACAATAAGCCGTCTTACAGGATCCCAGAAACACGGTAATGTATTGCGTCTTCCTCCCCAGAGTCTGAGCTGTGTCTTCCACCACCCGTCGAATTGGGACGCGAGATTTTTCTCAAGGTGCGACGTTACTACCATTCCCTGCAAACACAATCAAAGCTTATGTACCAAAAACCAATGAATTTAAAGCGGAGTCGTCAGAATTTTAAATTCCACACAACTTTTTGCATTTTACACGAGGCGCTCTTGAGACTCGAGACTTCGCGTATTCGCGTACCTTGTAAAGTAAGCATGAGCCGAGACAGGTGAGCAACGGTGGCTCCGACTCCCCATCCCCGTAGCACTAAGAACGGAAAATTCACTTAATTTGTTCAAACATAATGCATGTGTCACACAATTACTCACGAGAGTGAACGAGTCCGAAGTTTCAAAGGAGTACAAGCGTTCATCCAAAATGGACTGGAAGGAAGAAGAAAGTCATGAAATTTTAGACCTTTCCTTCGTTTTGTGTACTTTCCCTTACCCTAATGCGAGATGGGACTCTTAGAAAGTTACCAGCAACTTGGGGGAATAAAAAGTCTTCTGAAATATCATTCAGAGTTACTAGAACTTGGGCCAGGAAGCCTTGCAGTTTATCCTCAGGCGTACTTCGGAAAGCCCTGTAAAAACACACACACATATACATACACACTTCTGAATTGTTGGCACCAGCAATATACGTATATACGTGCATGACAATAGTTATTGACACATTAAGTATGTGTGCCACAGACAGGACCACAGTTGTCGCTACATCGTAACGAGATTTTTTAAGTCTTTAGTAGATCATTTCCTTTGCTCGAGAAACTTTCAGCTTTTGGGCATCTAAAGTTGATGCACACAGACTTTTGTGGAGGAAATGCCTCACCAGACAACGAAGGAATTGTTAACAGAACAAGAGAGAGAGAAAGAAGGAAATTTCTCGGGTTTTTTGCATGTTGTATGAGAATAGGTTGTAAAAATTTCAGGAGAGGATTTCAATACTCCACAATGATGAATGGTGGTAACCCCAGAGAGGGCGATGGACGTTGATAGATGACCATTCGCTTGATTAGATCTGGGAATGATGAAAATATCACTGAAGCTCATTCACTACTTTTGTTTGTGCAACGAAAACTAGATGAATAATGTATACGTGTGTAATTTCCACGAGAAACTTATAAATCCGATGAGAAAGTGAGTAGGACCATTTAGCGTCACTCACTCACACGGCTCGCCTCACTCGTAGTCCGAGAAAGTTATGAAATAAAGAAGACTCTTGCATGATTCATCATCTTCATTGGGGGATTCACTCGCTTCTTCCTTCAACTCCCCGTCATTTTCCTTAATCGATTTCCATTTGTTTGTGCTAACGTGTGAATTATCTGAGGCTTCTCATTCAACTTAACAATAAAGAGGGAGTGGCCCTTGTGGAGATGAGAGGGTGGGCCGTAGTAATGACCTAAATATTCCGGATAACTCGCCTGTACACCGCTGAAGATGATAATTTGATGCTCTATCAAATCGACTCAAGTTTGTGGACAAGTGCTTTTCATGAGATTCTCTCTTCTGTGTTCTTTCATCAGCAAGCCCTATACTTCTCGTATCTTATCGCTTAAGCAGGGACATGAGAACGGTCTAATTTCATTTTCAGAAAGGCAACGACGGAAGACGGTCAAATTTCCGTCTGAGGAGTCGTTCGGCCGTCGATAGGGTGAATGTTGAATGAGTTAATGAGCCTGATCGACCAGTAAAAGGAAGAAGGACAGTGTTATCTGAAATCCAATATACTACAAGCTTATTACAACCTAACACTCTAAAGTAGACCGAGAAGAAGGAATAACGAACGGGAACGGAGGAGCTCCTGCTGCTTACTCAAATACTCACATCTTCTGTACCGTTTTGAATTCATGCTCACCCGTCACTTGAGTTGTGTCCTATCATCTTTCTCTTTACCCGTTTAACGGACGTTAAGAAACTGGTGTAAAAATCTGTAACGGTAATGCTGAGTTAAGGTGATAGGCATTTGCCGTTTGAAACTCAGAACACGAAATTCAATTACAGTCTTCGTGTTTCTAATAATTCATGACGAGTTTAAGGAGAACATTTGAAGGAGAAGTTGAGAGGTCTCTCATCTCGTGGAAGAGTTCTGCTGATGTGTATTGTCAGATGAGGGAAAGTGAGAGTTGAGAAGACACACGAGTGGAGCGAGATAACCGAAGAAACGCCTCAGCACAAAAGATGATGGGATAAACTTTCTCCTTTTTCACACATGAAGTGATCTTGCTAATCAAGCTCAAAGTTTAAGTAGACTAACGAACAGACTTCTTGTCTTACCTTGATAAACTTCCAAACTGATATTTCAAGAGAGATTCAAGCCGATCCATAATTCGTTGGGCAAGAACGAGGCCTCCGTTAACAGGATCCTTCCTGCAGAACATTTTGACGTGAATTGATACACATTCAATTAATATCATCCGAGAAGAAATGCTCTACAGATTAGGAATGTGTGCCAATATTTAAAGAGTTAAAGAGTCTTGTGCTCCCCTTTTTGGTTGAGCTGGCAGACTCGAATTTGCATGGTGAGTAGGCACACACTCATAGTCACACTGGAATTTGTATTTGTAGACATAAGAGAGAGAGAGTTGGGTCGTACCATCTAATTTTCTTTTCCTTCTTGAGATTTTCTTTGGGTCCATTGAGATTGAGGGCTGACAGGTGTGGTTGACTCACATTAAAGTTAGACAGGGTGGTAGACATCGCAAGGAGGAGCAGTCCTTTGCCATCATCATCGCTTGAAAAGACTACATCCATCTCTTCGTCATCAATCATAACGCGAGATCTGGAAGAAGAGGCAGAAGGAGAGTGAACTCTGGAGTAGTTTTATCTCCTTAAAGGATCGTTTGCTTAGCTAGTTGGAGAGAGTTGGGAAGGATAAATGAATAAAGCCCGGGCAATAGAAGACAAGAGAGAATGAATTATAGAGTGAGAGAAAAAGACAAAGTCCGGTATGAATCATCACGGGTTGCGTATTATTGAGAAAATTAGAGCACTTTGGGAGGGACTCACGATATTGGGTTGGATCCAGTGACATCCCTGAGCAATTTGTACAATGTTGAGAACATCCCATGAGAACCAGCCATGGCTTTCACTTTACGAGACTCGGACTCTTTAGGCCAGGCGAAAATCACGTCCTTTGTTTTCTCCTGCGAAATTTTGAAGAAATATGGAATTAATTTTTGAGCAGTGTCTGGAGGGAGGAGAGTGTTGTGTTGTCTCGCGAGGAGTCTAGTACACCTTAAGGTACAAAAGGTAGGTGCGTTTGAGAGGAAGATGAAAGAAGCGTCTTCGATTTGGGCTGCTGGGTGAGCAAATAAAGATACCTCGAGATGTATTTATTCGAATTGAGTCATCTCGGAGACCTTTCTCCTTGAGTTGCTCATGAACCTTGTCTGTGCCGATAGGTATGACGATAGTAGACATAGGCTCTCGAGTTGAATCTCAATTTCCTGTTGGAGGCAGCTTGGTTGTTTCATGCTCCAGTTGATGCAAAGTAGAGAGAGTGGCACATCAAACCACAACTCAAAAAGGGAAGAAGGAGCTTCGCAACACAAACACTAAGAATGGGTCCCTTGAGAACCCGATTTCAATGCAATAATCGACCATTTCCTTCTGATTCAAGTGAATCGTTGCAATAACAATGATAATGATGCTGGGCAAACTGATCTCCTGATGATGAGTAGGATAATACTTCCATAGGCTTATTTCCTAAATTATTGTGAGACCTTCCGTTCTCCAAATAAACTCGAGAGCCTCTCCCATGAATTTCAATGTTCACCAACAGCCCAATATTTTATATCAGATGGAAAGACAGAATATCTCCTGTCACCGGCAACTCAGTCCGGGTGGAGTTGACATTTACTTACTTTCGATGCACCCACAGCAGACGGAGGATTCGTGTTGACAGAGGAGACGAAAAGAACAGCGATGTTCGACATAATCTCCGATGGAATCTCCTGATCGGACTTTTTCTGAGGAAGGATAAATGTTTCATGCTGTCGAGGATCTTTACCATTTGACGATGGTTTGCTGTCTCCGAAAACCTGTGTTTTTTAGAACTCTGTAAGCCATCATCACTCAACAAGTCTTATAAAGGGGAAACACTGTTTTAATTTAATACCGAAGACGAGGGTCGGTTCAAAGGCTCCGTGACGGTATATCCAGACACCCGTTGCAACTCCAGAAGAATCTGAAAGCAAAAAATTTCATTAAAAAGTTACCGCACTACTTTGTGCGCTTTCTGCTTTCTACTTGAGGATGCAGTTGTTAAGTAAAAAGTCCTTGCAATCAGGATGATAGAACGGGCGCTTTTTAATTAATTTCTTGGGAGGTCTACACTCTCCCTAATGTTTATTCATACGATACAACACAACCATGAGGCCTTACTTGTCTATTTCTCGCCGAAAATAATTGCACAAAATGGAGTTGACTGTAAGAACCCCATCGTGAAAGTAATGAGGGCCTACCAACTCCCAACCAGTGTCTATAACGTTCAAGTAAACGTATACCCCTGAGAAATGGATTAGCTATCGTAAATCAAAAACAAAAGGTCATGCAGAAGTTTTGGAACTAACGAGAGTTTCAAATTACTCCTCGAAGACTTGTGTTTTTAAACGAGCGAGAGTAGAAAGTAAGTGACAGTTGCAAACCCAGCCCAAAAGCTAAGAGAGACATATTGCTAAGAAATTCTCCACACGACCTTAATTCATTAGATTTCAATTCTACTTCCCTTTATTGGAGTTGTTGGCAGAGAACTGTAATATTCATCAGAAAAATTTGGTTCAAGTTTGAATTGGACTTGGAGATTGAGTGAAATATGTTTTTTGTTATAGAATTGTTGCAGTTCCTCCTACACTAGGAGAGATATATTGGATGTCAGAGTTAAGTAATAAAGGGGGAGTGAGTGAAGTGGTTAACTTGGTACACACTGTACCAAAGGAAGTCAACATGGTGGAGGGTTTTCTACGCAATCCTAATGTTCGGTGGAGCAGAGTTTTCTCGAAGATGTTGTGTAAAGAGGGAATATGTATGTACATGGGTTGCTGTGGAAAATGTAGAGCAAAAATTCTACAGAAGAGAGAGTCTTGAATAACCTCAAACCAAAGAAAGAACTTCGGATTTTGTATTAAACTTCATCACAAAAAGATCTCATTTCTAATTCTGGGAGCTTTCATGTGTTCATCAATTCAACCGCTTCAGTCTCTTTCATTTAATTTCTCCATTTCTCAGACATTTCGGGTCTCTTTTATGAACTCATTAAGACAATCTTATAACAAGCGTCAAAACGAAGTTCTTAGGTATTATCCTCCGTTCTTCCCATTCAGCTTCTTCCATCTGTACAAGAAGAAGAAGATCCTTTTCGAATCGAAAAAAGCAAACTTTATTCGAAAGTCTCCTCCACTAGTACGCACTTTGAAGTTAAATGTACTTTCGTAAGTGCTTTCTTCATTGGAAAGCCTGAGAGATACACGCTCGTTCGTGCCGAATCTTTGATTTATCAAAGGCCGTGTGTTTTAATTCTTGTAACAAGATTCCTTACTGAAAAAGTATTGTTTCTCACTCAGCAACCGTATAACTTAATTTATGTGTTCTCTCTGAGTGTCTATCAGTATCAGTTAGGAGTTAGAAGGGACACAGAGTGAAAGCTCAAGTCATAAACTGCTAAAGCAGAGTCTTGTACATATCACAGAGTTACAGCAACTTTAAACTTAAATCTTTTACTCGCTTGTTACACAGATATTGTGTTGTTTCGTTCTACTTTTAAAACGAACTTACAGAAAGTTGAAATGCTTTTGTATGAAAAGTTTCTGACAGTCATATTTATGTAGAGAGTGAATATACTTGTATAACGTGAGAAAATCCAACTTACGTGAATTAGCGATAAGTTTACAAACTCTTACGTTACGATTGAATGGCTAACGAGACTTTGAAGTCAACTGTAATGATCAACATACTCCTGACAACTATTGGAAATCTTTCAAAGAGTTTCTAAGAATGATACCTGATATGTTGTTCTGAATAATTCTGACCATCTAAACAGCTTACGGAAAACGCAATGGTATATGCTGTTGTTTTATTTGAATCTATAAGATACACATTTCTTATACAGTTAACCTGTACTATGAAGTTGAGTGTACAGGAAGAAGTTTGAGTCGGAAACGTTAGAAAGAGAGAAAGGGAAGGAAGTGAAAATATTCGAGTCATGTATTTTATGTTGGTTTTATTGCTTCCAAATTAATTTATGCTGTTGTTGTTTTCTCATGTTTTTGTGTGTGGTTGTGTGGTAGGAAAGAACGATTGAATGGATAAGCCTCGTAGTGTGTGTACACAAGAATTGTAAGAATAAGAAGCAGAAACTCCAATCATGTAGCCATAATAAAATAGCTGAACCGCAAGGGCAACAAGGCTCGTAGAATTGGTATCATTACAATGTCTGGCTGCTTTCACCAGCCCCTTATTATTACTCTGTGGTTTGTAAGTCCAGATGAGGGAGATTTGGTAAAACGTCTGGCAAAAGATCTCATCAACTGCTGATTTCCCCCAAGACTATTCTATTTCCAGCAGAAGAATTTCTTGGCAAAATTTATGGGGATATATCTGGGAGCTCTCATTATTTATAGAAGTCATGTACCAAAAGTGTGAGAGAGTATTCTTCTCGTGCATTTAGGCCGCGGTGTCTTTCCGAAGGGTAAATTTATCTACATTAAATAGGGCATTAAGAGGGACAGGTCTAGTGTGTTGGGAGCTAAATGGAATTATAGGTGTGTTGTGGTAGGTGCTGAGGAAGGCGAGGTCTTACCTTAAACGGAGAGGCATCAAAATTAGTGGTTTCTGGTGGCATCGCTTCCAGTAAGACTGAGTTAACGTTGTTAAAGTCGACGAAGACTCCGTTCACCCGTTGCAACCAGTCGCCTGCGGATGAGTGAGAAAATAGACACATTATGTCATAATATAATCAGGGTCGACGGGTCGACCACTAAGCACACACCAAAGTAGCCACTGTCAAGTTAATTGAAATTGAGTAGTTTTGCGTGCTACAAGGCCGAAATCGAAATTAAGACGCAGGCTTGCCCTGAGGTAGGCCGTCCCTCAGCGTAAGTCAGTTAGCTTCTATTTGTCTCAATCATCGGGAGAAAAGTTGTTGGTTTTTTGGGTTATGCTCGTCGTTGTCTTCTTGTGTAGTTGTAGGGGATACGATGTGGATCGGGAGAGTTATTATTGTGGGAAGGTGTGTGTGTGTGTGTGCAGTGAAAGTCTGTCTATCGTTGGTCCCACGGGACAAGGATAACATACAAAACCCATTTTTTCATTTCCTCTGATTTCCCATTCCAATCCACACAGGTCAGCCACTGGCTCGAGAGTCATAGATTAGGATCGTGTACTAAACTTCAGGCCTTTATTAAATTATGGCAAGATCATCACAATATGGGTTTGTGTTCTGACTGTATTTCCAGATTACTTTCTCCATTCCCTCCAGCTGCCCATCACATCTAAACTATTGCCTTATAGACATGCATGCGATCATTACGGGATTGTGTAATGGCTTCATGCCAGCCTCTCCTCCCTTTAGAATCTGGTGATGCACTCATCATGCTCCTGTGGTTAGAGATGCGGGATGGGAAACAGTAAAATTCCAATTTCAAATGTCTGTATGATGTCTTCCGACCTTCATTTGTTCCAACTTGAATGAAAATATATTAAGTCGGCTAGAGGAAGTTTCAAGCTCCGTCCAGGTATATTAAATTGCTCGTGAAGGTCTAAAACCAAATAGGATTCTTGCAGTTTTCCATTATAATGAAAAATCCTTTTCCACACAGGAGTAAACTCTCTGTAGACACGTCCATAATGGTGGGAGTGGAATTTACTTGCATTTCTGTGTGGTGCCTCGATGGAAAAATGCGGAATATTCACTTTCCCTTTGACATGCAAATGGGAAGGCTCTTATTTCCCTTTTTTCTGGAAGAGTGTGACTTTCTCTGTATATTTACGTGACTTCATGCATCGTCGACAACGCAATCTTTGAGCATGAAGGTGACACTTTGATATATAGCGTCTCTATATAACTTCCACCTGTTTTTTTCTCTACGATCAGAAATCAAAAGCGAAATAACATTCACGGGGTGTATCTTTCTCCAGAAACATGCCAAAATAAGAGCAGAGCAAACAGAAGGTAGAGATAACTAACTGGCAAAGACAAATGCTTCAGTGACACGGTGACACACAAGGGTTCCGTTCCTCTGCGACGAGGAATTCTCATATGGATCTCCACTGTTCAACCTGAGTTCCCTAAGCCTGTCTCGCCTGGCTGTCTAAGTACTTTACTCAAGTTGAAACATTGGATTCGCTTGGAAAGTGGAGGATGAATATAGACAAGGATGATACTGCGAGACGTGATATAATTCACGGACTCACCCGTGCTCTGCAATTTGAATCCGAGGAATGTTGTTAATATTTGATACTGAAAGTGAGTGAGTATCGTGAGGGTTCGTGTGAATTGTGTCGAAATGTTAATGGGGTATTTTATCGAGACCTCTTGTAAGTTGAACTGATGTCCAATGAGTGTCTGGGTTGATGCAGCAAGAGAATAAATTGTAGATTTATATGTGGAATATATTGCAGCTTAAGTGTATAAATATGTGTGTTCATTATTTATAGACGAGAGAGAGAAAGAAAGCAGGAAGTTGTGCATTTTTGTTGGAGAGTATCGAGAGGAGAGAACTCACCAATTTTGATAAGCCTGTTTCTGGCTGCAGGTCCATCAGGAATAAATCCAGCGACCATAATCCTCCTATCCTCAGTCTCAGGTCGGGTTGATCGATTCTACGGGAAAAGAAAGCAGAAACGTGTGTTTGTACTCGAGAGGAATGAAGTTCATTACAGTTAGATGGAAGATTGAGTTAAATAGACCATAAAGATGGAGGGACCAAGCGGTTCTACTTTTCAAGTTCATCTGCAAAGACATTAAGGTGGCAATAAAAGTAACAGTATGGGTCCATTTAGACTGTAACTCTTTCTTTCACCTCAAGTGGCCTGGCTGTGTGCTTCGCCACAGAAATAAAGAACCAGACTTTCTCTGTGATTCTCTCACGCCTCAAAATTAGACTAGTGGTGATGGTACTCAATACTCATTCATATAGAAGAGAAGGAATACACGAAATGACAGTGGGAGGAAGCTCATCCACCGCAACATGAACAGTTCAGTTTGATGAGTTTCTGCCCCATCATCATCGCTTCTTATGCTTAAGTGTGTCTCACACAGAATACCATTCAAGGATATACTTGTATAGCGACTATAAAGGCTCTTTCCGGATTTGTACTTGAGATAAGTGTGTGCACTATGGAATGACTGCGGGTCGCTCCTTCCTCTAAATATTTTTTCCTCCATTAACAAAAGATGATGGACTCCGTATTGAGGATGACGAGAGGCTCGGAGAAAAAATGTTTCCTTCTGGACTGATTCTTTCTAAAATGTTTCCTCTCTCTCTAAGTGATTTGCTTAAATTTGGAAGAAGGAAGCGTGGCTGGGACAAAGGGTTTGGGTACATACTTATGCTGGGAGTCTCACAGCATTGTTATTTCACTTTGAGAGTCTCATTCTGCACTGATCTGTGAGGAAGTGGAGTAAATAATATGCACTTAGGAGGAGGTTGGGATGATGTATGGGGAAATAGGAGGCGAACAAGGCCCGGCGGAGAGAATTCTTTCTCGGTATAAATTGCTTTGTGATTTCCCACACTATTTACATGAGTACTGAGAGAAGGAGAGATGCATGTGGGGAAAGCGTATGAAGTAAATAATTTAGAGAAATTGGTAGGAGCAAATAGACTCACATTGTGAAGAGAGAGTCTGTCAGTGGCACTTGTAGCATTGGTCTGTTGTTGCTGACAGCCTTGGTTGGCGCTCCGTGCTGAGTGTGTTGAATTGTTGGTTGAGGAGAAAGTGCTGGGGACTATTCCTAACAATGACTCGACCATAGTAGCCCTTCGACCCAGATTGTGCTTGCTGCATGAAGTAACGGTGAGTTCGACTTGACGTATCTCCCCGTCATGTTCGTCTTTGAAACGGAAGACTTTCTCTGGTCCACCCGTTCCATTTCCTTTACACCTTATCCCTTCACTTTTCCCCTTTCCCGTTTCCTTCCCATTACTGGATGAGACCTCTTCTTGTGGTAAGTTGTGATGTTGCTTTGAACTCTTTCCTCGCTTCAAAAGGCGTGAAATTTTCCCTAATTGGTGTTCGTAACACAAGAACAGTATTATTTCATCACAAGCCTTTACACGCGTCCTCTCTCTCTCTCTCTCTCTCTTGTATATAAGCTCTCCAGGATTACGAGAGCACCAATCGACTTACCACTATACGTTTTTTGAGTCTTCCTCGATGAACCCACTTCAGAGTCCCCTGCATCTCTTCCTGTGGCATTTAATGACCGAGAGATCGATGCTTTCTTCTGAGGTGAATTCGTCGACGGTTTAGTCCGCACAGATTTGGTGTGGAGGTCTGGAGCTGTGGATTCTAAAGGAGGACTGCTGATGTCGTGAGCTCTCTCCGCTTCGAAGGTATCCTTCTCCGTGAATGGCTCACAATACAAGACACTTCCATCCTGGTGGGTCCACAGTTTAATTTCACTTTCCGTTCTGAAATCACAAAATCAATACCAACAATCTATTGAGCTCCTGAGCCCGAACAAAATGAATTGATTTTAAGTGAGCAATCGAAATGCCATTTCATGGGAGAAAAATCTTTCTTCCTTATCTTTTCCTTCCTGCGGCTTTCAAAGACTTTCTCAACTCAAATGGTGAGATTACTTTGGAATGCAATTAAGAAATGTGCTCGTGACTGGTTTTAAAAGGGAAAGATTACTGAAGGAGGGAAAGAAAGACTTGTACTACATTATCCTTATTAGGTCGGAGAAAGTTTAATAATTTTAGACGCAAGCCGGATTAAAACGGTCATGGAGAGGAATTTAAAAAGTTTGGAATTAGAAGGAAGGTAACGCAGAAAGAAGTGTGTGACACGGACTACACACAAATTGCACAGAGTTGTGTTGAGCAACCGTTATTTGCTTGAGTGACTAAGTTCACATCTCTAGAAGACACTACGGCTGTAGTACATTTTTATTAAATTTGCCGATTAAATCTAATTCTCCCTTTGCTGGGAACGTCGTCTTTCGTGGTAAGATCTCTTCTAGAAGTTTTATACCTCCTTTCCTCATCCCCAATCGTCTTTCGTGTGTAGATGCTGATGTAGCAAAGATTATCTTTGGAAGAACTGGTTGCTTGTGTGTATGTGTGTGTGTGCTCTTGGTAATTCCATCACCGTTCAAAACCTTCATTGGACCTTCGTTTTCCATAGAGAACTGGGTTTTGCACAAGTAACCTATTCTCAAGTGTATGCACCTCACGAAACATGTACGCAGACTTGGACCTGAATGCCTTCCCCTTGAGTTACAGAATTTGAGACTTAAAGTTCTCTCAAGTGGAAGTACGAAAGGAATAGAAAAAATGATGTGAATGCGGGTATGAATGTTAAACCCTCGTACAGAAGTAGCATCCCCGTCCTTTTGGCCAGTTCAACCTGATTCCCATCATGATAACCTACCCATGTGCTGTGTGCATCCTTTTCAGCCCTACTTAATTTCACTTCCACTCCTGCCGGAAGGAAATATCCCAAAACAAATTTAACTACGACTACACACTACACAATTACCCGCAGTTGAGTTACACAGTTTATATAATACTTTGCATGCATGTGCAGTTTGACGTATTCATTGATTTCGCTGGAGCGACTGGAGACCCACATCCCCACCGTGTACAAATATATACTCACATCCATCTACGGCAAATATTTGACAGCCTTGGACCAAAATGATTTCTGCTGGGCCCGAAGGCTCGTGCAAATTAAATTTAGAGAAGGGGAAAAATCAACTGCGGATGCCTTGGAGAAAGCAAATGCGATGTGAGATTATTTTAGAAAGTATGATGCGTGAGAATTGAATCGTCAGTGGTACTCATTCCTTTTTTCAATTTTATGGTTGGCTTATTCTTCTAGATTTCCCACTTCTTCTGCACGTTGCACACTATCGTTAGTTTATTTGATGGTGCGAGATAACCACATAATACAACGTGTGAAATCCTATTGTTCTCTAGGCATGTTTGGAATGAGAATCAATGGTAATCTGAGTGTCGTAAGACTCCCAGCGAATGTGTGTGGGTCTTGTAAAAGGAAGATTTAAGTTTCGGGATGAACTCAGCCATGTGAGGAGAGATTTTACACAAAATCCTGGTTCCGTTTGTTCTACAGCTTTATTCGTATACTTTCAAACTTTGGGATGTACTTTATAATAAAGGTGCTTATTGCTGGGCCTTTTTTTGTTCTCGAAGGTGAGGCTCCTTAATTCGCCCTAACTATTAAAACCACCAATAAACTGAAACAAATACGATAAAGACGAGAATGAAACATTAGAGATAAGTTGTAGACGATGTGGATGAGGTTGTATTACTTGTTGAAATTCATCTTTGCTCACGACGAGTGTTAAATGATTGAAGTCGGATCTACACACACACACACAGCAACCCTTCTTTGTGGGAGGAAGGTATTCTCGTGTTTAGATTTTTTTACCAGATAAATCTTTTTATTGCCTACTCAATATGGTCAGAACTAGTTCATATGCAAATTCTAGCACTCTAAACATACACTGAGCTCGCATAAATCATTAGGTAGATGCCATATTGCACTATGCAATAAAACAATCCTTTCAGAGGAGCCTAACTTAAAAGCATTTTGTGTTTTTTGTGATTCTGTGTAGATTTGGAGGAGGAAGGGTTGTAGCAGAGGTTGTACAGCTCCATTCCACTTCCTTTGGGTGGCAAAAGAAACGCTTTCACAATAATCCTATCAACCTACTCGCATAAATAATTCCATATAAGATGTATTTATAGCGGCAGTGTTATGAAATGCCTGTCTGTGTGAGTGAGCTACTTGATCATCGCAGCAGAAGATCAAGTCAAAAGTTTGAAATGGAGCTGCGTGTGCCTACATGGATTTCAAATAAAAATATTATGCTCCGAATGGGGTCACGTCAATAACAGTGTTTTGAGCG
>JAQGAC010001480.1:0-13706 GCA_034696585.1 Isotomurus maculatus | reverse complement strand
TTCCTTGGATTTACATTGTTCTTGCTGAAACAGTCCACAAAAACTACCTACTACGCCACACTGATTGATTACACTATGGATGCTTTGATGTCCATTCCTTTGTAGTTAGAAAATAATTATTTTTTTTCGGCTGCTTTAAAAAAGTGTTAAGAAGTTTTATTTAAAAAAATATTCTGGCTGTTGAGGCTGCAAGATTTCGTTCCATATTTTGTGAAAAAGCACGTCGAAATTGAAAAAATTCAGTGACTAAGTTTTGGTGTTAGTTTACTAGTTTAGGCGTTTAATATCTTATTAATCATAAAGACTTTCTCGTCTTTAAGATGTTCATCAAGATAGTAGCATGTTGCTTCAAATATTTATTATATTGTAAAATGTGAATACATAATGTGTCGAAAAACAAATAAAGTTTTCATCTCGCATCCTTTCTATTTTTTCTGGCAAATTCAATATGAAATAGTCGATGACGCATTAAGGAGGAGGCAACCATATGTGCATTGATTTGATTCAATCATGTTGGACAAGAAAATGGTATCCTTGAACATTAAATGTTCTAGTGTATTCTGTAAATTTAATTAAGGCTTAAATTTTGTGCACTACTGTATTTAATTAGGGCTTAGGTTCTGCTGTGAATTGATGTTGGTTCTTACAATAGTAATTTCAGGTTCTAAATGTGTGGGCTTCACCAATCCAATGCAAAAACAAAAACCTACACAGAGCAGATTCTCGAAGCGCTAGTAATTTAGTTGACACGTAACGTAGGAAAACACAGATTCTAGTAAAAAATATCGCACAATTCCAAAAGTTTCGTCCCTTTACACGAAATAAGGTACATACGGATTTAACCTGAAAAAATATTTTCAAATTTCCTTAGAAATTAAGTTAACACCGATTTATTAGTTGATGCTAAGGGATAACGGACCGGTCCCATACCGCATTTTAACAGCAATAGCTTGCTTAAAAATACCGAACAATTTCAGCTTCGTAAAGTTCACCGTGTTAGATGTAACGCAAGTTTTGTAAAAATATTCACGTTTTAAAAAGGCTTAAACACCCAGCACGAGCTTCTAACTTAACGTAGCAATCTCAACTTTTGATGGACACATTCAATTATGGAAAGTTCTATTGGTTTAATATTTGAACTCAATAGGATGCATAATCGTGGAAATCTGCTCGGAAAAAATTATATGGTGTTTCGTATAAACGTGCATAAGTCGAGTTTTTAAGGCCAAAAATTCATGTACATGTCCAATGATTGGTTCACATGAACAAAGAAGGATGCTTTTAAAAGGAGCAAAAATGATTTTCTCCTTCGGTTATGAAACACATGAGCTGTATTGATGTTCATAATCTAGAAAAATCTGCTTACTGCTACTTAAGCACCTTCCACGTGTGTGTTGTGCATCACAGGCTCATTTTGTCTTCAAAAGACGAAATTTCATCGCTTTGAAACATCCTGTTAAGTTTGGTGGCCGTAGCTTTGTTGGTTTTTGAGCCAGTTACGACACATCCAGACAGACGGTAAGACGGCCGCACACCTTACATAATCCTATAAGCCCAATATTACCTGGGCTAAAACTAACTTCTCCTCAAAGTTTCATTTTGGGAACTAGCACACGGCTAAATTTTTCGATTTTCAAATTGTAGATGCCTCTTTGTTTAATATTCTTCAGAATTTAATTAGGCCAGTATCACAAGTTAAGAGGACCTTCATCTGATCATGCAACTCGTCAAGTCAAGAGGTCTGAACTAGAACAAACCGTTGTAAATAGTACATTTGAGGAAGTTTGTGAGGTGTAGAAATTTAAACCAGATTAAGGATAAGGAGTCGAAGACAATTTGAGAAAAAAACCGGCTTTCTACAGCCTCAAAGACTAGCGTCTTTACTTAAGCACAGTAATGTAGAGCATTTTGCAAGAAAAATAGGTATACATTTGTGTTTCTGCATAAGCTACGGTGATCCGATTTCCAAGTAAACCAAACGGTAAAGAATAGAAAAAGTTTAAGTGTGAATGTAATTACAATCTTAGACTAGTTTGATATTCAATAATTAATATTCTCCAGCCCACAGTTACATTCCAACATAATTTGTTGTTTTATTTGAATGATATGCGAAGAATGATTCAAAATACTCAACATGTGTGGAACCAAAGGTATCGATAAGACTTCGAAGGGTGTACGGCTAAAGTCGACAATGTTCTAGGGCATTTTAAGGTATGGCCGGGGAATGGCTCCAACCCAAATTTAGTCTTTACTAAAAGAAAAAGCGATTTTCTTTCATTTAAGATCGGTTTTGGAGTGCGCTGTGTTCATGTTTACATCCTGTTTTTGACTGCAAAACTTATAGGTCGGTAACTAGGTAGCAACTTTTATTCTTAACCCAAGTACTCACTTCGAAATCACTAAATAAAAATCCAGTATTCGCTTTACTGTTTGTCTTACAAATTGCGCCGTAAAACAATGAAACACATTTCTCGTGTACTTCTTGCTTCAAAAATCTATAAGTAAGGAAATACTGTTATCTGCGAATTTTCACTTGTAATTTCGACTGATTTGTTTTCATGTCTGCTTATTTGCCCCTACTGCAATTTTATAAACCAGTTAAATTAACGTTAGTTTTTGCAGCACATACGCGATGTCTTTTCATTATTGTAAGTTGCCTGTGGGGTTCTCAGTAAAATGCTCTATAATTTTAGCCCAGTCAAATTGGGCTTATAAGATTAGTTTGATGTCTGTCTGTGCATGTGAATGCGATAACTTGAGAACGGGTCAGTGTATCGGGTTGAAAATTTGCACACATTCTCTTTGGGTATTAAGAAAGATCGTATCAAATTTTGGAGTCAATCGGTGAACTCTGACTGGTGGGGGTCAATATAATTCGACATAAAGCAACGTTTCATTCAATAATTTGGTTTTTAGTTATGGTAATTTAACTTAGGTTTTTTGACTTTCTCGGGGCCCTAGGTGACCGGTGAAGGTCAGTTAGGCCCGACCCAATCGGGTCTTTCGCTGCCTATTGACTAAATAATTCGTGAATTTCGCATCTGATGCGACAATTAGAAATATTATTCAGGCTAATTATTCATCCTCCTTTCTCCTCTGTCTCGGTTTTGTCCTTTGACAATGACGGGAAAATTGACTGGGCTATCATGACTGCTTGGCATGAAGTTTTTCTTGATGAGGTCTACTGTAAGAAGCCAACACGAAGTAGTTTATGTTAGGCTCGCAAGTCAGGCTTCAAATGTGTTTTGATTACAAGGATATCAATAATGTGAGTGTTCTAAACCGCAGTGAACTACTGTAAAACAAATTATTTAGTAAGATACATCGACCTAGCACAACCCAACAAGCCAACAAAATGAAGAATAAAATTAAAATATTTCAGTTATTAATTTTTGGAGCCATACTGACTGTAGAGTCCTCGTAGTTAGAATGTTCAAGAAATGTCCGTGGATGTTTTGTATGTGATGAAAATGTCTTTAGGCATTTGTTGTAGAATATGATTTCAAATTCTGTTCCATAGCTAAATTGTGAAAACGTCTCTAGAGTTTTGGTGTTTGTTTCCGAGGATATTTTAATCTGAAATTGTCAAAGTAGGTGAGTGAAAATTGTGCATCGGAAAACTGTAGAGTGATAATTTGAGAGAATTAGGGAACTAGTAAAAATCAGGAGCTGTAGATTCGAGTGGTCTTTAGGGTCACTAGAAGTGTAAAGTTGAGTAAAGCGCTTGAGGTCAGGACCTGTTCTAGCACAGCATTCGCGGCTAGGCGAGGAAGAATTCAGTATCGTCCATGGTCTGTAACTAGCTAATTAATTCCGTGCTGAAGAAATCCTAGCCTAAACTTCGATTTAAGATTATAAATTGGCTTACCGTCTTTTCCTATTCGTCTAGTTATTATTGTGTTGTACTAAGACTGCCTACGACCTGACCTGAAACTATTTGGTCGTCTGTATTCATTTGATTCGTCGCGAATTGCTGCGACACATCATATATTTTCCTTGTATATACTTATAATTCCACTACGGCACGAGACATTTAGCATGCATTAAATGAAAAATGCATTTGAGTACAACATTATGTCAAGGTGCGTTGATTAGTTTATGTCCAAATACGAGAATTATACCAAACATTTTCAGATAGAGTTTAAAATAACGCGAAGTTTAATTTTAAACGTTCGGAGAGTTCAGTTGCTTTGAATAAAAACCATCCGACAGATAGAAGGTCAGGTCAAAAAAATTCTTGGTTACCTTAAAAGGTCAATAATCCCCTAGACTAATGAATTAACAGAACTCTTGGTATTTTGGATTTTTTGGGTTGGTTTCTTGCTTCAGTTACCACTTAAGCAAAAATAATAATTTGTGTACGCCCTGTACATATTTGGGGGCTCTAATCTTGTTCACCGGGTATATTTTCGCAATCATGACTCGAACGTTTTCACGTGAAAACAGGCGGGTGAATACTTAGCTAATTTGGTTGTTATCTCCTACGCGACGGTCAGCACCTCAAAAAATTATTGCATTTTAGCCGGGCTTTGGAACAAACCTTATAAGCTCCTTTGTTTAATTCATATTTGTCTGCAATAAAAGCGAGTACAAAATTGGACGAATCAAAATGAACAAGTTTAAAATGTATTTGAAACACCCTGAGCATATTTGGCGTGGATTCGCGTGTGTTCTCTGAAGGCGATGGCGTCTTTGCACTGAACTCCGCACGTGGAGCATTTAAGGTGGGCGTGGGCCCGCATGTGTCCCTCCAAGTCGTCCTCAGAACGGAACGTGTGGAAATACACGCGACAGGCGTGGGAATTGACGAGGAGTGGTTCTTTCGGGTGGATGAAGTAGGCGTGCTTCCTCAGTACCCGGGCACTCTTGAAGGATTCTTCGCAGTGACGACATTTGTTGGGGTTGTGGGCGTAACGCACGTGATCCTGGAGGTGGCGGGTGTGGCGTAGGTTTTCCCACAGATGGCGCAATCTGAAGGGCGCTCGTTGACGTGATTGCGCGCGATGTGGGCGTAAAGGTTCTTTCTGTGCTCAAAGGCAGCTCCGCATTTCTACAAGAAGGAAAGATTTAAAGGCTGAAGTAAAAAGTGACGTGAATGTGTAAAAAGTGACGTGAATGTGACGTACCTCGCAGATGACGTTTCCTTAAGTGTGCGGGGTTTTTAGAGTGTGTTATGAGATGGGCGTGACTGGAGAAGCTTTTTCGACATAGGATGCAAAATGTCGAATTGTCGAAGTCGCCTAGATTGTCGACTTCTTTTTGATGTTCGGGGCTGTTGAGGTGGAGTTGGAGGGCGTCGAGGTCCGAAGCGAAGTTGAGTCTGCAGACGTCGCAGTAGGCGGAGGACTTGGAGCGGATCTTCTGTTGGTGCTCCGCAGATTCCTCGTGAGCCTTCAGGTCTTCGGGAGTCAATGGACCCTTCAGGGTTTTGCAGAGGAAGCAGCGGACGTTTTGGGGTGAATGACCTTCTTCCGAGCAGGCGGGGGGTGGGGGACGTCCTCCGAAGTGGAATTTCTGCTGATGCTTCACCAAAGAAGATTCGTCGGGGAAGAATTCGAGGCAGAAGGGACACTGCGGGTCACCAGAGGTTGTTGACCCCAACAAGTGTCTGCGCAGTTGGTGGAGCTTCAGGGCAGAGGGGTCAGGAAAGGTCAGGTGGCAGTGGGTGCAGGGGATCTGTGGGGGCGCGTCATACGTAGCGACGGAATGGAATTTGAGCTGGTGGCGAAGCAGGTCGCCGTTGTCTCTGAAGAGGCGTTGACACACGACGCACTTCACTTTGGTTCGCGTGCCGTTGTGAACTGACGCGATGTGACGTTGGAGGCCGTAGTTCCTCGCAAACGTCTGTTTGCAGTGTTTGCATGGATGTCGTCTCTTCTTCGTTGTCGTTGACGTCGTCGCAACTTTGTCTTCTCCTGAGGAATCCTCGTCAGTGTCGCTGTCGTCGTCCTCGACGTCACTGTCGCCTTCCTTCGACTGTTCTTGAATGCCGTTGTCGTTCAAGTCATTTTGACGTTGCTTCCTCAGCTGTCGTCTTGAGTCAACTGAAATCGCCTCTAATTTGTTGGCTTCCATTTTGCCGTGAATATTTGCGATGTGACGTTTGACGTGATCTTTCCTGCTGAACGTCTTATCACAAATTCTGCAGCAATTGACGTCCATCTCCTCAGTCGCCATTTCTTCTGCTGCTGCTGACGAATCTTCTCCAGTTTTGACGTCGCTTTTTGACTGTTCTTCGGTGTCGATGTCGTTTAAGTCGAGGCGACGTCGCTTCCGCAGAGGTTGCCGTGAGACGTCAACGTCAGATTCAGTCTTCTCCTCCTCCTCAGATGTTTCCTCCAGTTTGAAAGACTCCACAGAAAACAAGTCGTCGTCAACTTCGTCGAATTCGTCTGCGGTCTCCGCGTCCTCCGCTTCCGACTTAACGTAGACTTCAAACGTTTCTGTTACTTCCGTCGAGTGAGTTGGCGTGGGTGGCTCCTCCAGCCGCTCCAGCAAAACCAGCGGAATCATCTACAAAGAAAAAGACGGTGAGAAAAACAGACTAAAAATGGACGGAAGAAAGAGTCGCCTACTTTATTCAGTTTGGCGTCCTCCTCCTCATCCTCCTCCAAAGGAGAATCACAGATTGCGGCTCCTCCCTCCTCCATCCTCCATTTTACACAAGAGGGGAAGACGTGCTCCACTGCCTTTGCCTCCTCCTCCCACCCCGCAAACTCTTCTTCTGACCTCCCCAGTGACCCCAGAATGACCTGCCTTCCCATTCTCCTCCTGAGGTCGTTGAACTCGACTCGCAGCTCCTCCAGCCGCAGAAACAGGTCAATGAGAGTGGACAGCGATGCTCCACACTCCTCACACAACCACAGCGACGTCCTCCTCTCCTCCAACTTCTCCTTCTCCTCCGGAGGAAACAGCAGCGCCTGAAGGACCACGCCCACCACCTCCTCCCCCAACTCCACCGAACTCCTCCCTCCCAAACAAATCCCACAATCCTTCCCTTTCGTTCCCTGTCCGCTGCGGAAGAAACCCCTCACAGCGTCTTTCACTCCCCTCAGGTCACTCTCCCTTTCCCTTGTGACCCCACCTGACCCTCCCATCCTCCCTCACACACGTCAAAGCGAAGACGACAGATAATCCACGGCTAAAACACGTAAAAAAAACACGTTGTTTACTTCCCGTCTGCACTCTGCTGCCTTTCCCGCCAAATACTCACCAAAATATTCTCACAGTCCCCACGAACGACTTTGTCTTCTCTCGCGTCTTTTGTCATTATACTTTAGACAGGTTGGAATGAGGAACGAGTATGATTTGTTCCACATGACCACAAAATGAAGTAACTAATATTGACACGCAAGACTATAATGGTACGATTTATATTGCCGTTTACTTGACACTTCCACATGCCCCTTCAAAATAAATCATGGTGTGTTAATCGTTATACACATGCCACATTTAAACGTCCAGGCAAAGTCGATATTTCAGGAGTCGCTGTGTGATATCAACGTCAGATTCAGGTTACTCCAGCTCCTCCTCATCATCAGATGTCTTCTCAAGTTTGACTGACTCCCTACAAAACAAGTCTGGTAGTTTTCCACTCACGTGTGTCGTGGAAGCTACCAGTCGTTTTTAAAGCCCTTTTTGTCATTCCCATTTGTCGTTAGTCTTTATTTATATTGTGAGAGACTCTCCTAAAATTAAGACAAGGATTGAGCACAAGGGTATCTTTATTTCTTCTATTGATCATGAAATCAAACCCCGATAATGTTGCCGATATTTTGATTCCACATAATTAGACGGTTCACTGACTGAGAGAATCACAGTAATCGTTAGTACAGTAATGTATAGTTATGGAGTGAATCTGTAGCTCAGGTGGCGAGGATGAAAATCGTTCAAACACAGCTCAACGGAGATAACAGTTTTTGCCGGCTGGTGATAACGATAAGTGGTGATAAGCGATGCCACGCGAGGTGAATGTGGGTAGTTGGAACCAAGCATGAAATCACGTGATCTGCAGTGCTACTTGAGTGCAACTGGAGTTTTTAAACATGGGCGATGAGGATGACAGAAGAGAGTTCATTACGGCAAATGCGACGGCACTTTCCACCTCCACAATTATCGGAACAGAACTTGTCCTCCGGCTCTTCGAAAAGGGACTTATTAATCAGGATGAAAAGTATCATCTCGTAAGTTTATGTTATTTTTCTTTTTGGTGTAATTATGACGTCAATGACAACTCTGCCCTTTTGTAAAGAATAACCAAATGACATCAGAGATCGCAAGGGCAATGACTCTCTACACAACAACAGCGAACAAGTGGAGTCAGAGTCAATTCGAAGAGTTCAAAGCAGCCCTGAAAGACACGGGAAACTTGCTGGCCCTTCAAATCTTTACAAAAGGTGGAGCAGACGTTTTTTTGACCAACGACCAGGTTCAGCTGTTAAGAGAACAAGCACATAAAAGTGAGAGTGTTGGCTGTTACGAAGGATTGTTCCAGGACGACGAGGTGAAAGCAAACAGATTAGTTCAGCTTCAGATTGCAAAAGGAGGTGAACTGTTCGGGGAGGATCTGAAGTTTAAGGGGAGTGCGGGTTTGGATAGGAAGGAGATCGTTCCTCTTGTTACGCACTTTGGGGATTGTCTCAAGAGAAGGGTCATTTGGTGGAACCCCAGGAAGTCACCGTTGCCAAGAGACTACGTCGTGAGAAGTGTTGCCCCAACTAATCAAATGAATTGTGACGGAACGTTTCCTTCGAATGTTGCTACGACGACTTTAGTTGATCTAATAAACTATGGTTCAATTGATAATGATGGTGCCACGCCCTTTTCCTCGTATTCTTCTTCTCCGTCTTCTAATGAGTCAAGTGAAGATGTGAGAATGTTGTTGCTGGTTGACCCTCCGGGGATGGGCAAGTCCTCCGAAATGAGCTACCTGGAATACAAAATGCGAATCAAGGTCAGCAGTAATCGAATAATACTTCGCGTTAACCTTAACGAAACACAGGCTGTATTAAAAACTTTATCTTCATGTGAAAGTGCTTCATGCGTTCTCCTCAAACTCGCTCCGTTTCTTCCCGAGAATATTCTTAACATTCCTACTGTTCGCGTGTTCCTCCTGCTCGACGGTCTAGACGAAGTATGTCCTAAGCACAAAGATACGATGGTTAAGCTCCTCCGCAAATTCACTTCTGGCAACGAACAACCAATGTGTTCTCTTCGTTTGTTTGTGTCAACACGTCCGCACTACCGACAAGCCGTGGAGGACGAGTTCAAGCGGGAGCCGTGGTCGCTTCTCCCTCTTTCAAAATCACAACAAAATGTGTACATAGGGGCAGTGTGTAATGTGACCAGTGAACAGATAAGAGTAATTCGAGGTAAGATGAACTCTTCCGTTGAAGATCTCCTGGGGAACCCCCTAATGCTAAGCATGTTCGTCGACGTCATCAAATCTGGGGGTAACTTATCAGAAGAGGCGAATGATTTGAACATCTTTGACTTGTACATGGGATATATGAATTCGAAGCACAAGCTTCACCTAGTGGAGAAAGGAGGAATGAGAGAGGAGGACAATTTTACACAGACGCAACTGGAGCTATTGCTGGAGAGGAACCTACCCCACTACTACCGCGTTGCTATGAGGGAACTCATAGACGAGGAACATTTTACATGTATTATTAAGTTGTGCGAAGGATGTGCTGTAGTATCCAAGAATGAGCCAGCAGGTGTAACGAGAGATGAGCTTCTCAGCGTCGGCCTTCTCGTTGAAATCAATTGGGAAAATCCACTCGTGTTTAAGCACCGAAGTTTTGCGGAGTTTTTCTACGCAAGGCTCCTCACTCAGGAAAAATATCTTCCGCAGGGAGCCACAGATGCTCTCTTCCGCTGCATCTACGACGCGTACTTGCTGGAAAACGTGGAAGCCTTCGTGGTTGGAACAGCAACATCTTCTTCGAAAACGTTTCGGGAAGATCCCTGTGGGGCATCTCCCACTCATTCCCCTCCTGCATTGTTATTCAAACTCTCACCCCAGTGGATTATAAATAGTGGAGAATTCAAATACCGATGCATGATCCTTTGTCAGTTTGTGCAGAGTTTCCATTTGTTCCCGCTTCTTGCCCGCGAGGCCCTCCTGAGCTTCGTCAACGGGGACCCCACTGAAGTGTGGGAGGCGCAGGATATACTCCTCCACGAATACAGCAGCGAGGCCTTCAAGACGTTGTTTGATTGGATGAATTCGAACAGAGAATGGACGAGGGGTACGTTACTCAAGATTCATCAGGACACGACAACGACCACACCCCAAGAAAGTTACCCTCCGGGAGTGGCGAGGCTGATGGCTAGGATAGCAGTGAAGAACGAATCTCAACTTGTGCTAACAGAAGATGAGATAGTAAGTGTAGCGATCAATTCAGTCGACAGACTCGTCTTATCAGTCGAATCCAAGCGGAGTGAAGCACGGATCACGCGAACTAACGTCGATGGCTTTGTTTCTGGGAGGGGAAGTCACCTGGGAAACCTCTTTATGCAGATAGATAGCGAAGAATTGTCGCTTATTATCCAACATGCTAAAAGCACTTGTAAGTTGGTCTTACTTTTATCCCACGAAGAAATCTTATCTCTCACCAGCATCAATGAGACAAGAATAAGTGACGTCGTTGGAGAGAGGCCGCAAGAATTTATTGTGGCCTTAGGGGATGAGTTCATTTCTCCGAAGCAACTGGCGAATTTCAGGGCCAAGTTTGGGAAGAAAAAGCAGGGGAAAACAGTTTTTGAGATGAGTGAGAATGGCTGTGACTTTGCGGTGGAGTATCTTTGGGATGACTTAGTGCGGGAGATGCGGAGGGGGGACGCGAGTGGACCTGTGACGACGGCTCTAAGAGAGACATTCGGGAGGATGAGGCCAAGCGATTCGTGGAAGTTCCTTAAAAAGCTGGAACAGAAGGTAAATCTGGAAAGTAAGAAGGTATGTTCGTCAAGCATACGTATTTTTTCGTGCAAGCCAAAAACAATTCAATGAGCTTAGCTTTTGTCAGCGTTGATTCTTCTAGTTGCATTCTCCGTATTTCAGGGTCAGGAGAGCAACGAGCACGACGTTGGAAGAGTAATGGACTGGGTCACCAAGGGGCTTCATTTGGGCCAAACCTTCACGCTTGATTCTCTAACCTGCACCCTTGATTCTCTGGATGGACTTCCCTTTCTCCTCCGTTACTATAAAACGCTGTGGCCCACTTCTATCAACAATTTTCCGTGGATTCGTCACAGATTGGACACGTCTGAGCTGTTTAGTGTCCTTCGTTCGCTTATCATTGCCTCTTCACTCCTACGCATTGATAACAACGACGAACGCGGGTTCTCCTCATATCTGGCTGACTTTCTCCAGGACAACCGTCACCTACTTCTCCCTTATCTCCAGGATCTTGTGGAATTGTTCCTTAGAGCCACTGGTGACCAGATTCTGAACGCAACAGTCACTTCTCCTCATCTTGTGAGTGACGTTTCTGTGGGAGGAGTCGCCCTCAACCTGATCGCCCAACAACAACATCCAGCTGCTCCTAACAAGAAGACGTGGGAAGTTATTGCCTATGACGTCATTCGGTTTACGCCCTGCTGTGACCTCAATGTGGTTCTGCAGCAACTCCGTTGGCAGTTGAATAAGCGTAAAAACTCGGAGATGCTGAAGAAGGAGGTCCTTACGAATGAATACGTCCTATTCGGGTGGAGAAAGAGGTTCTCTTCGGAGTTTCGCAGGGACGGCATCGACGTTGACTTGATGTGCGGGGTGAGTAATATTCTTTCCTTCTACTTCTCCGTCTTCGGACACAACCTTAACTGGATGAAAATGCGGGATGGAAACGAGATGGACTCTTGTGCAAAGTGGACTCTTGTTGGGAATCTCCCCGTGGAGATCTCCATGGCTCTTCTCGAAAACCCCCAATGGGCTCACCTGATTCATCCCTTTCACAATATGCTCGCGGAATATCTGCAAAAGGAGAACGGCATCAGTGTACGTGGAGTTTCACATTCGTTTTCATACAAGTCACACGCTGACTGGGAGACGTTTTTTCTTGTTAACGGAGAAACCCTCCTCCCCCTCATCAGTGAAGAAACTCTTAACCCCCTCATCAATGAAGAAACCATCCACCCCCTCTTCGCCGGAGAAATCCTCCATAATCTCACAGGAGAAACCCTCCAACCCTTCGTTGACGAGGAAATCCTCCTGGCTACAATGCCAGTGAACAGGAAGCGTTATATTTCTGTCGTCGCCCCCCTTTTGCGCACCCTCATCAAAATGTACGGGGTGAAATGGACGAACTCTAGAATAGGCGCGGAATTCTGGAAAGAAATCCCTTGCAGTGCGAAGACCACATCATTTGATGTCTGGAAAGGTGATTCGGTTTGTTCGCTGTGCTCGCTACTTCATTCTGCAATCCAGTTGGGACAACTGGAGGAGGTGCAGAAACGCGCGTATCCTGGACTCCTCACCTGGAGGAACGGAGAGGGACAGACGGCACCGCAGTTGGCGAGAGAGATATATGACGAACTTAACCCAATTAGAATTCACATTGAGCAACTCAACTTAAGGAAATGGACCACGTAGCAAAGACCACATATATTTTAAAATGTTTATTTTTCTTGAATGTATGTATTGAGAGTATGAATGCAAAGTAAAAGGTAATAAAATTTATTCAATAATCGAGCAGCGACTAGCGACCATGAACTACTTCACATTGCTGTTAATTCGAATGTATATTGTGAATGTATATGAGGTACATTGTTTGAAACCCAAAAATCGTTATTGAGATTTCTAGTAGTTTCCCTTGTCTTGTTGAAAACGTCCCATCATTCTTTGAAATCTAAATTAAAAGAAAATCAAACGCAAATTTTTCTGAAATTCTGGTGGTGGAATGTCAAGTAGGAATACTGTTCTATGCACGGATACGGTTCCACTTTTTGCCTGAGATATGAAGCTGCAAATCTGTGTTGCCAGGAGAAACAAAGGCGTAAAATGAGTGAAAGCAGGGTGTGAACCATAGGAGAAAGCTGACCAGTGTTATAAATTCACGAGCAGAATTCGAAAAAATAATAATCTGAATCAAATAAGAGGTCGAAGTTGTGTGCCTGACTATTGCTGTTTAAAGAAAAATATTTGACCTCCTTATTTTTACTGATTTCCATCGCTTATCTTTCGTTTTCATCGAATTTGAATATGATTGTCATAAACAGTGTGACGGTAGCATAGTTTCCAGCCTTGGTTACACCCCTTTTACAACGCTTCATATCTTAGGCAAAAAGTTGAACCGTGTGCATAGAAAAGTACATTAAAATGTTCGAAGTTTTGAATAAAGGGCTAATCTTACTATGAAACGTTTTAAGTTTAGATTGGTTTGTATTCGTCCACTGATATTTTTATATCACGTGTCATTCCAGCCCGTCGACGTTTTCAGACAGGATTTCCTTTCCAAGTTCCACGATGGATAGAAGCTTTTTTATAGGATGTAGGAAAACATCGCGAAGAAATATTACATTCGTCTGCTTACCGTATTTCCCTTGATAATCGCCCCGGTGGCTTTATTATTTCAACCTCTCGAAAAGTTGGGTGGTATTATTTAGGGGGAGGCACTATTAAGGGGGGGTGATTGTACTTTCGAATCAAAATTTATCGCTTTGTTTAAAGAATTTTTTCAGAAATTCCTCGAATTAACCTACGT
>JAQGAC010001479.1:0-13707 GCA_034696585.1 Isotomurus maculatus | reverse complement strand
TCACTATAAGCTTACTTAGCAACAGAAAAAATAAAACTTAAATGGGAATTTTCGTTGCTAAGGATAAATAATTATCGTGAAAAAAATTAAAACGTATTAAGAAAATTGCCATAATTGATGATTGCAAAAGAGATCAACTCGATCGGTTGGTTAGTTCATGAGCAGCAGCTTTACAAAGATTTACGACACAGGGGTGAATGCATACTTAGCTGAAAGGTAGATTTCGAATTTTTGCCTCACCTAAGAAAAATTACAAGTGACATTCTGACACCTTACAAAACCCAACCGTATTCAATATATGAGTTGACGCAGAATAATTTTACATTTAATTACTCAAGGATACTTGAGGTTGAGTATATTAGGAACATCGTTATTTCGTTAAAAAATGGTAAAAGCTTAAACAACAGTCATATTGACCGTAATTGATTAGTAATAGGCTTGAGGAAACGATGCACGAGTCTATCATAGACCGTATTATGACGTCTGCATCATTAGGTTTAAAGTTTGCTGTGCATGGTGCTGTAAATCCTAATGGGATAATCAGTACTTGCCATCGTCTGGAACTTGCAAACATTTATCCCAATTATGTGTTTTCCAACGTTTAATGCCTCGAACACGTTTCGTTTTTCCTGCTTGAAACGTTTTGTTTTAAAACTCAATTTGACAAGTTTTCATATATCATTAGATTTACTTTGCCAAAATTGTTTGACAGGTTATAACTTAGCAAATTCTTTTACTAAATTCTTAAAGGTTTACTTTATCAGCTGCACAAACTTTTCAAGATTTCAATCATACCTTTCAATTTTTGAAAAGTGTAAGTATAAGACTTAAACGAGACAATTACAGGAAAATGCCATTAATTGGGGTAAATGATATGGACACTTAAAAATTAAAATGTTCATGGTAACATAGGAATGATCTGTCGTTAATAATTTAACAAAAACACCACCAACTAAGTTAAAAAAACTACCCTTAGCAGTAATGCTTGGGGAATTTTGAATGGTGGAAATTACTCTTGGAATAATGAGCTTTGAAACAAACTTAAAATTTTACTCGTGCAAGCTCAAAATCGCCACCTATTGATAATTAAACATGTGGACCTTATGCTGACTATCCTTTTATTGCGAATTTAAGCTGTAACTATTACTTATACTTTGTTTTTGTGAACAATTTATTCCACGTAGCCTAATACTGTCAACCATTATTTAATGTTCGTTATTCAACATTCACACATAATTATGGCCTACAATGCCTTCAACACCGAAACTAATAAGTCTCTTTTATTGAACATCAAATTAGTGGTACAAATAATCTTCCGAAACATTTTAAAGCGGTCTTCGGCTTACAGGGGGTAGTAGGGTAAAGATTCTTTGAGGGGGGGAAAAGAAAGGGGGCACTGCAGAATGCAAAGACGGGGAGGGGAGAAATGAAATGAATAAAATTTTAAGAGGAGGCAGATCTAATCAAACTCGCGGCCCGGAGGAAGGGTCCCAAGGACGGAAGCAACGTTACGCCGCTGCACATCAATAGAGACACGTTGGAGAAGGAATTTTGTCGCTCTACGGTCTTTCGGGGCTTCTGCAATCTTTTCACCAATCTCCTCCATGAGGGAAAGGCCTTCACGCCCCCGAACACCAAAAGTCTCCACGGCTACCGGAACAAAAATGAATCTCCCCTCAAATAACGAATAATTCTTCTTCTTCCTTCCTTCCGCTTCGAAATCGGCTGCTCCGGTGGTTCTTGCCTCATGACGTGAACGGCGACCAGTCCTCAACTAGCTCAACAAACAAGCTAGAAACTAATTGTGTGCAGAATAGCCAACTATATTTACAGATGGTCTCTTTGCGGTTCAACCCTAGCAATATCGCATGGTTAGCTCAGATAACTGACATGTTGGGAACACAGATTGAGATAAAATAGTAGCCATTCATAACAATTGTCTAATCTAAAATGCAAACTACAACAAAGCTTCAAGTATTCTTGCTTACACATTAAACTAAAAAGTGATTGGAAACATTAATTATTGTTGTTTGGCCTCTGAATCCTGGTATAATAGGATAAGTGTGCCAATTCAAAGTTTGGCTCATTCCTTCTTGTTTATGTTCTAGATTAAGATTTCTGTAACAACGTTGCTATAATTGTTCTACGTTTGTAATGTCCGTCTAATAATAATGTTTTTCCCTGTGTTACTGGTTACTGTGTTTAAATCCTAAGACTTCTACTGTCTAGGCTGTGAAGAACAGCGTATTAGCATCTGCATCATTGTCACTGAAAGACCGCAACCAACTTCATTGCTTTGTCTAATTAATATCTCTTGGTAATAAAAGGTAGCATCACCTGAATCCAACCCATAACTATTTGCGTTCAGGACTTAAATTAAGCACCACAGACTCACGCGTCATCATGAATCCCACAAGCAGCGCCACACACTCTTTATCTCTGGCGCTGTACCTGGGACTGAATTTAGATGCGAAAATTTAAGTACGTAGATATCCTGAAGACGCAGAAACAGTCGAGCGCTTTTGATATTTCAAATTCCTCATTAACTCGTACTTCTTCTTGCGATTGTAACTTCAATTATTCAAAAAAATCAACTTCCATTCTCAGCTGAGCAGAAAATTTGTCATTTGAGTTCATGAAGCCGTAACCAAATTTTCTGTAAACGGTTTTACTTTTATCTATGCTTTATAAATTTTAAAAACTAGGTGTGGTCTTTATCTAGTTACCAGTTTTTGAGCATATATGAATAATGTTTACTTTGCGTGTGAAAACTTACGACAGTTAGTTATTAGGATACATAGTCTGCAATTGGTCTCTAGTCTCTCGTGAACTTAGCAGCTGAGGGGTCACTGCTTTATCAGTGACTCCGTCACACTCAAAATACATATATTAGAAACCAACACTCAAAGCCGCATTCTCTGAAACAGAAATGTATGCTCAATTGTTGCAGAAAATAGGGGTGAATGTGAAAAAGCCCTGAATTGATTGTAGGCGACGGAAAATGTGTGTGGCTATTTATTAAATGCTATCAGCTCTCAAGCTGTAATAAATTTTTATTACGTCTCATCACACTTCTCCAAGTAAAGTATTGTCGAATACACACGTGGACGTTTGAATTTTCTCAGAAAAGTTGGGATTATTGGATACATACAAATAAACAAATTCAACTATTTCGTTAACTGCTTGCTGTAGGTTCCGGGCCTGTAAAACTGCTGTTGAACATGGCATGCACAACTGTTCATTAATATTATACCTAAGCTAAGAAATACCCAATTTGTGGGAATGTCGTTGGTGTTTGGGTTTGCCCGACAGAAAATACAGAGAATTGATATTTTAATGCACCTTACAATAAAAGGAGAACAATAAGTAGTGATAGTCGGTAATTTTAAACTATAATTTCATGTGGGCTGTTTAAGACCTGGGTAACTGATTAATATTTATTGATCAGATTAATCAATAATGCTCGTGGACTTTAATTTCCGGCTGCATTAGAGGATTTATGCAGGATCAAAATGTATGACATAATAGCTAGGAGACTCTCCTACAGGACGTTTGTTCAGACATTTTTCAAAGATATGAAGACAGTGTCACACATTTTAAATGTACCTTCTCACAGACGATATAGTTTCATTGTTGATAGATTAGTTTACAGTTACTATCTGTTTGACAATGTTATTTTGGAATTTAAATGTTCCTAGCCCGATTATTTAAAAATTTCTTATCAAGCAGTTACTTTTACCCCAAAAAAATCGGTCGAATCGAATCTAGTCGGTACCATAAATATCGCTAATTGTCGCCATAAGTATCTCTTTTCAAAAAATGTCTTTTGTGTCACCAGTGAATTCAGATTCTTTTCCCATTTAGTGTAGCGTTGAATGCTAAACTTGAATTCGTTACTGTTCTTTGTAACAGAGAGAAAACGCATGCACCCCGAGTGTTACAAGCAATTAATCGAAACTGTCAGGCAATTGGCTTACTAGGTAGAACACTGGACCTAGCCTCAAATACTTCGATAGTAATAAGATCCACAATTCTTATTTGAACATTTTCCAAGCGGCTAGTCCGAAGCAGAAGGCCCACTCGTGTCAGCGGCTTTCACGCCCATTAGTTACTTGGAACAAAAGTTTGGTAACAATTGACACAAACCTATTACTAGTCCGTAGTGCCAGCATACTAAATTTGGGCTATCTATCTTCCGCTGTTTGGAGGATACCGTTCGATAAGGAGACGGAGACTCAGCGGGTATTAAACTTCTCACATATTCCAAAAATTACCGAGCTGAAATCCTGAAGCTAGGCGATCACTCGCTTTCTTATTTCTTTATTTCAATGCAACGGTGGGATTCAAAGAATACGCCAGAGTCGTTTGTTGACGCTCAAGATGTAAGTTTTCAACACATTAACAAAAGACCCACGGTGGTTAATCTGCATAGGTTATTTCTGTAAAACTGTAAATCCAGTCTATTACTTGACCACTGTTCTTATTATAACATAATTGAATTAAGCTGACGAACTTATTAAATGTAATTTTTGTAGCATTAAGCAAAATTTCAATTTAGCTTAGAATCGAAGAAACAAACACAGTTACACGGAAAGGAAAAATCATGTAAGGATTTACTAATCCTGTATAAAGTTTTTTTAAACCTTCCTAGTTAAGGTACAGTAGTGCTTAAAGCTAATGTATTTGTCGATAGAGAATTGAGGTTTTTGGACATATGGCAAGATGCCAAATTTTAAGTAGGGACACACGGAATTGAAAAAAGACATTTACAGAAATGTTGACATACTTTCAATTTACCTTGTAAGTTACACAATTTCTTTTATTTAATCAACTTACGACAATAACGAATGCAAGTCTCAATAAACCGAGATTTTTTCCCTTTTGCACAAGGTACATAAAAGTGTTGCGATTGGATTCTGAAATAGAGAACACACTTCAATATTTCTTGCAATCTCCTCTTGAATCGGAGTTAGCAAAGATTCAGATTCAGAGCGCTGATCTTGCACTTAACGCAACCTCAACTCTGGTTGGCCGGTACGAGAAATGCTTTATTACAATTTTATTTGGCGACGCCTCTGATGAAAAGGAAGGTTTGAAAATTGCAATATTTATCAAGCACCACAATAAGCTAGCTTTCGCAAGAAAATATGTTTCAGTTTTTGCGTTTGTTTGGAAGAAACCAATAATACGGTTTCTGATCTGGCTACAGTACAGGTTGCATTACTATTCTGTTGCGTTCTTATCTATAAAACCAAGTACATACGGCGAAAATGTCGATATTTATTTGTATTGTCACTGGACACGGTACGAAGAACTGATTGTTCTGGATAACACAACTACACTTTCTTCAGATTTTTTATGGATTAACCATATTAGAAAACTAATTCAATCGTTTCTTTATGGCGTAATATTTCGACCTAAAGATTTCGATGAAAATCTCTTAACGTTTGTAGGTAATTTGGAGAAAGAATGTTCCCAATGGAATGAAATCAGGAAAAGGGGAGAAGATACGCTGCAACGTATTTCTATGCTGATTTTGTGTTCAAATAATGCGTGGTTTAGTCTCATTGGTAATACTGTTGACTCAAACTTGACGATAAGGGTTTCGACCGCAAACAAATTTGGATCCTTCTATATTGTTAAATCTGAACTGATAGGGTCAGATCATATTGGGGAATGGCAGGTCAATAATTTGATACAGGGAGTTGAAAAATCATACGGGTTTTTTTACTGTCGCAAAATGTCATCTGAATTTCAGTTTTCAATTGATAGGTGGTTAGGATTTCATGGTTACGTTTGAATAGCTCTTTGTTCACTGTTATTTTTTCTAATGCTATATGTTACTCTGGACCAATTTCAAGTTTCTCAGGAAAAAGTTGGATTCTTGAAATCTCTGAAACTGATGGGTGAATGTCGTTTCGTATTGATTTCAAACTTGCTTCAACAGTTTTTTAAGCCAAGAAAATTAATTCTTGTATTGTTTAGCTATTTTGGTGTAATTTTTACCAGTCTTTACGAGAACAAAATGACCAGTGACATTATAGTTCCTTACGAAACGCAACAGTTTTCACTATATGATTTGATACAGAATAACTACACATTTAAATACCGAAAGGAAATGCAAGCTTCTTATGAAAGGTTCATATCGTTTTCATTGAATGGTGAAAAAAACTTGAACATAACTCAAATAAAGCTTCAGCCAGTGAAAGTTGAGTCCATATTCGACGTCATTGCTGCATTTGTGACATTAGGTCATAATAATGTTTTGCTAGATTTCATACATCCTAATAACTTTTTTGGGGAACTTCGTCGTCTGGAGATTTATAATACATATCCTAATTCTAAATGTTTCGTGAAGTTTAATGCGTCCAACTTAGTTTCTGTGTTTATTGAATACAAAGGAATTCTATCTCAAGAGTTCAAATTTAGAACGCAACAACTTATTGAGTTTGGTTTTAAACATTTCGATGATAATAGGCAAGAAAATACGCATAATATGATCTCACAACATTTTCGAAGAATAAAGGATAGGATGCTTTTAAGCAGAAACACCAACAAAGTGGAAGACAGGATATTGCTTACCCACCTGGAATTTATTTTCAAACTTGTCTTCGCAATGAAATTAATTTCCCTGTGTTTCTATATAATTGAATGTGTTGGTGTTAAGAGGAAACGGTTTTCCTATGTCATTAGGTTTATTATCTTCAATAATATCTGTTTAAAAAGGTCAGCTACTTGGAATGCACATATATTTACATACTGTTATCAAAGACTAGGGTTTAATTACATTGCTTTAGCAATGTCGTACAGTAAGAGTAAGTTATGCAAGATTTGGGCTCCTAGTGGCTCGTTCTATAATAAGCACATAAATTAATTAAAAGAATGAACACATGAAGTACATTTTGTTAGGAGATACATGTTAACTGCAATTTTAAGGAGTAATAGTAATCAGATGTATAGTTTACATATTAAGCATACATTTTAACTACAATGCAAAGCAACACCAATGCCTATTTTCCTTCCAGATTCCAAACTACAAAGATTATTGTAATACCACTTATCCTACCTTATATCACCAGTAAACTAAATGTATTACTCCACCTTTCGCACCCAAATAAAAAAAATAATGTTCGTTTCACCATGGGAAAACATCAAATTGATTCTTTAAAATAAGATTTCCGAAGTTGCATTAAATGTGTTTTCATAGGTGGTGGATTTTATCATATACGACGGGCTTGTTGCACACAGACCCTTTCAGAATTCGGCGGAAATTTACACTGCTGAACAGAACATTGGAAGGTAAAGATCGTGAAACAAAATTCAAGACCCTAAAAACCGTGTAGTACAAATCATATAACACAATGTGTAATAGCAGTGTGATGCCAAATGATATGATTTAATTTGAGAAGTACGAATTGTGATGCAAAAAAATAAATGCGCTGTGTTCTTGAATTCATTAAGCTGATGCTGGCATGCCGTAAAACCTTTGGTTTTTTGCCCTAATCCGGTGGCATTGATGAAAACAATTAGTTTACTCTACAGAGTCTCGCTAAGTTTGGAATTTATTTGTCTGAATGTTGTACATAATTCAGAGTAATGCATTAAATCATAACTGAGTGTTCCGAATCTCTCCGATTATGTAACAAAAGACCTTCCAATGTTATACCACGTGACCGCCAATAATGACCATGAAAACGGTTAAGGTCAACTTTTGACAACAAAACGTAGGTAATATTGAAGTCTCGCCATCAAGTTAATCGTATAAATCCCTTCCCGAACCCGATAGGGAAAACCGCTTTTGCAACTATTGAACGGTCCAAACGATAATCGGGACACACCGGCTGAAGGAGATACAGGCAGGACGGGACATTCGCATTAAGTGGGTTCACCTCTCAACAATTTTTGCTTGTCAAATCATAGCGCACACAGATTGGTTTATTACCTGGTCTAGGCAACATTTCAGCATACCTCCAGTGACCCCGACCATTTACTCCATAAACTAAGTACATAAAGATCTTCGAAAAACTTGTTAATAAAATTCGACACGTTTTCTTAATAGCTCACAAGCACATGATAAATATTCTCGGCCTATACTAGACCTGCCAAAAATATTGTCCGTATTTCAATACAGGACTGCGGTGCCAGAAAGACTTCAAGTAGCATTGAATGCATGGGTTTCATATTTTAAATGTATACCCAGTGTTTAACTCTTATTGTTGTACTGGGTTTCGTCACTCTTTTTATCAAACTGAATAAGAAAGCCATATTGAGTCTTTCATAGAGCTAATATAGAAAATTCTAATGCAGAGGACCAAAATGTGGTGCATAACCTTGAAACAGCTTCTAAGCAATTTTTTTCTAAAACATAAAAGCTGACATTACGTGCCAGTGGTCTTCATATAAACAGAATACACAGCAGACAATAATTAAATTCTAACGAAAATGAGTTCATTTCTGTCAATTTTTTAGGAAATGCCAAAAAACCGGGCTCCGGGGTTTAAATAATGTTAAAATAATGTAACCAAGGAATATTTCAAATATTTGTCCGGTTTTTCGATCGGACGTCTCAATTATCAAAGGAGGACAAATCGTGGTCCTCAAAAATCTCCAACTATTGGGTTTTCCTTCTGACATAGTACGAGAGACAAGAAGTAATTTGTTGTATTAATTAGTTTAGTTTGAGAAATGTTTTTTCAACGATTGTTTAAGTTGGAACAAATCTAAGCTTAGAATTGAAGACGCAAACGCATTTCCTTAGAAACGTGCATTCGTAGTTGTAAGTAGGCTTTTTAACTGCTTAAACCAAAGCTGTACATAATGTTAAATTGTGCATCAAGCTCTTCTCTTTTGACGGATTCCAAGATGCTTCGGTTTTTGTAGGGATATAGGAATCTGACAAATAAATTTTCAGAAATGTTGCAATTTTTTGAAAGCAAGTTGTTTGTTATACAATTTCTTTACCTTAATCAACTCACTTCAGTGTTGGACGCAAACCCCAACCAACTTAGATTTTTTCCTTCCTGCACAAGGTATTTCAAAATACTTAAATAAGGATTTTGAACTAGAAAATACATTACAATATAGCTCCAATCGAATCAGCGTTAGCAAAAAACCAGATCCAGAACTCAGAACTTGTACTCAATGCCAGCACAGCTTTGGTTGGAAGATACGAGAAATGCTTGATTACTATGTTCTTTGGAGATATAATTAGTGAAAAGGACGATCAGAAAATTAGGATGCTTATTAGGGTTTATAACGAGATTTATTTCACAAGGAAGTTTGTCTCAAGTTTTGCCTTTGTCTGCAAAAACCCATTGAAATTTTTCTTTACTCGGTTACAATATAGCCTTTATGACGAGTCCGTGGCATTTTTAGTCATAAAACCCACTCAACAAAACAGCATACCTTTCGATATTCATTTGTACAATCACTGGACTAATGATAGAAAATTGATTGCTCTGCTTAACACAGCTACGATTATTTCAGATTCATTGTGGATTAACCATATTAGAAAATCAATTCAATTGTTCCCTTATGGTGTCATATTTCGACCAGGTGATTATTATGAGAATAGTTTTCGGCGCTTAAATGATTACGAGAAATCATTTTCCCGGTGGAATTTGACCAAGGAAAAAGAAAAGCTGCGAATTTACTCTACAATAAAAACATGCACGTTGTATGCGTGGCATAGTCTCATTGGCAATACTGTTAACTTAAACTTGACTACTGTGCTTACATCCTCAAACAAGTTAGGACACCAGTGGATTGGTTTATCTTTCTCGTTTTACCCGTTTTATCATATTTCAAAGAAAATGGTGAATAATTTGTTACAAGACGTCGAAATGGCAGAAGGGTTTTGGTACTGTCGGCAAAAGTCATCCTCATTCTTTCTTTCAATTGACAGGTGGCTATGTTTTCATGGTTACTTTTGGATGGCTTTTTACACTTTGTCACTTTGTGTAACTATATATTTTACCGTGGACACATTTCAAACGTCCCAAGAGAATTTTGGATTCTTGAAATGTCTGAAATTGATTGGTGAATGCCTTTTCGTAATTACCTCCAGCTTGTTTCGACAGACTGTCAACCAAAGAAAAGTCATTCTGGTTCTATTTAGCTTTTTTTTGTTTATTGTTTATGAGTATTTATGAAAACAAAATTACAAGTGACATTCTTGTACCTTACAAAACCCAACCGTATTCAATATATGAATTGACGAAGAATAATTATACATTTAAGTACTCAAGCATACTTGAGGTTGAGAATATTAGGAACATCGTAATTTCGTTGAATAATGGAAAAAGCTTAAAGAACAGTCACATCAGGTTTGAGGGAACGGTATATGAGTCTATCGTAGACCGTATTATGACGTCGGCATCGTTAGGTCTAAGTTTTGCTATGCATGGTGCTGTAAATCCTAATGGGTTACTCAGTAGCTGTCATCGTCTGGAACTTGCAAATAATTATCCCAATTATAAGTGTTTTCCGACGTTTAATGCGTCCAACACATTTTCACAGTTTATTGCTTATCAGGCAATTCTCTCAGAAGAGTTGAAGTTTAGAACGGAACAACTTATTCAGTTTGGTTTTAAGAAGTTGGACGAGGATAGGGAATCTAATATCCTTACTTTAATGGCTAACTTGTTTGGCAGGCAAGAGAACACGAAACATTTACAAAGAAACGCCAATGAGGGGAAAGACGTGATATTATTTGACCACTTGGTATAATTCATGTTTGTTTTGCAATGAACTTAGGATCTATTTGTTTCTTCCTTATTGAACTATTTTGTGTTAAAACTCAACGTGCCAAGTTTTCATATGTTATTAGATTTACTTTGCCAAAATTGTTGAAGCTTAGTGCTCTTAAGCTGGCAAACATATCTGGATAATACTTTATTAGGAATGTGTTTAAATGCAAATATAACTTGTATAATATATTGCGTGTTGAAGCTTTAACTATTACTTATCCTTTATTTTGTGAACAATTTATTCCACGTATGCTAATACTGTCAACCATTATTTAATGTTCGTTATTCGAAATTCACACATAATTATGGCCTACACTGCCATCAAGACTTAAGCCAAATATGTGGAGAACAGCCAATTATATTTCCAGACGGCTCCATTGCGCTTCAATCCTAGTGTAACGCCCGGAATACGCCTTACTTCGAATAGTCCTCGTGGGGATGACGGGGTGTAGTAAATAGGAGGTTGTAAGGCTCAAGTACTACCAGAAACAATTTATTTTGACTTTAAATTAATAAAGGAATCTCGCACACGTCCACTCGCTCTCCACGCTTACCTAAGAATAAGTCTAACCGACCACACCGGCCACTTCATTACGTACTAACATACGACAACATAAACGCGGGAATTCAAACTAACTTAAATGAGGGGATTCTTACCATCTAAAAGTGTGTGTGGGAAAGGGAATAGGGAAATACATCAGTGCAGGTTGCACTTCATTAATTAACTTGGATAGGATAGGGAAATACATAGGTGCAGGCAGCACTGAAATTAACTTATGGGGAAACTCGGATTTACAAATTGTAGTGTAACTTTTTAACTAGCGGCTCAATTGAGCTGAAATTTGGAACAATTAACAATCATTAACTAACCTATCTTTAACTTTAATCAGAAATGACGAAACTATCCGAAATGAGTATGAAATATCCTAAATCTCAACAAGCCCCTATTATTCACTAATATTCACAAAATCACTTCACTGCACTTTTGTTTCCAGCGGCGAACACCTAGGAATATCGCATGGTTAGTTCAGATGACTTACAAGTTGTGAGTAGATATTGTGATAAAATAGTGCGCATTCCTAACAGTTTTCTAACCTAATATACAAACTACACCAAAAAGCCTCACGAATTTTTGCTTACACATAAAACTTAAAAGTGACTAGAAACATAAATTATTGATGTGTGCCCTCTGGATCACGGTAAAAAAGGAAAACTGTGTGAATGAACCCGGCTCATTCCTTCTTGTTGATGTTCTAGATTAAGATTTCTGTAACAACGCTGATATAATTGCTCGAAGTGTGTAGTGCCTATAGAGTACTAAAGCATTGCCTGTGTAACCGGTTATTTAAAGCGGATGACATCTACTGTCTTGGCTGTAAAAGAAGCCTATCGACATCTGCGTAGTTGCATTAAAAGACCACAACAAACTTCATTGCTTTGCCTAAATTCATATCTCTTGCTCATACAAGGTTAGCATCACCCTCATTCGAACCTTACTAAAACCACAACCATTTGCATTCAAGCCCTATGACAACCACAACCTCACGTATGTCATAACGAATCCTACAAGCAGCGCCACAGACTTTTCGTATTTGATGCTGTAACTGGTGTAGAATTTAGATGAGAAACTTCAGATCAACTAAATATCATGATGTCGCACAAACGCTCGAGCGCTTTTGATATTTCAAATTCTTCATTATTTCGTAATTCTTCTTAAGATTCTAATTACAATTATTTCCAAAAATTCAAATCCCATTCTGAGCCGAACAGAAAATTTGACGTTTAAGTTCATGAACCCGTAACAAAATTGTGTGTAAACGGTCTTCCTTTTATCTATGCTTTTAAATTAAAAAAAACTAGGTATGGTCTTTATATTGTTGCCCGTTTCTTGAGCATATGTGTATAATATTTTTTCTGCTTGTCAAAACGAACAAAAGGTAGTGATTAGAACACCTGTCATTCAAAGCCTGCAATTATGTTTCTATTACTACACTCTTTGTAATTCGGTTAATTTCCGGTAGTTTGTCAATTGTGAGCTAGTTAGCTCATATACGAAAGATTGAGGGCCTTAAGTCCCGAACCAGTTCTTGAGCTGATGTTCCACATAATTATTCGAAGCCAACTTTGCAGTTCACGCTATGTAAAAACTTGGATTCGAAAGCAAGGGCTAATCCCGAAAAATGCATTTATCTTCATGTTTAACATCTTTAATCTTGGTACACATTAGTTTAAGTTTCACAAGTCTTTTATCAACTGAATCCTCGATTGGACTCACAATTCAACAAATTATAAATTCTGAAACCAAGTGTCACGTTCACTTACTCCATGACGATATTGTTTCCCTTGTTGGTGAGTATGAGACTCCTCTCACTATTTCGACCAAAAAAGAAGCAGGAATTTCTCTCAACAGAGCAAAAGGATTTGACTGTGTTCTCTTAGTCCTCTTGAATATTCTTGGAGAAAAGCGAAAACGTGGAAGTTGGAATGGGTATAGTAATCGCTTTTCATCTAAGATTAACTTTCGCGAAATAAGTTACGGTTTCTTTAAGGAATTCTATTTAGAGCCCTCAACAAGCTTCCATTTCAATATTATCAAACCTAGAATAGCCCAAGTGAGCGTGGTAATTTTAGTTACTACAGCTACGATTGCCAGTCTAACAAAAATATATTATGAATCGCCAAGGCAATTCATTGAATACAGAGAAATTATGGTTCTGCACATTAATCCAAGTTCATCTCGGCCCAATACCTTCCAATTTTACTCCATGTGTTTGTTCTGCTTGAAAGAATTACCTTTATTTTCAAAGTTAAACATGTCAGATTTGTTCGTACGTAAAAGTATAATAGCCGAGTTGGAAACCTACCAAGAGAAACAAATAGAATTTCAAGTTTTCAGCCTGAGATTGGCTACATTTTTATCCCGAAAGTCTGAAATGAATTTTATCACTAAGCAAATACA
>JAQGAC010001478.1:0-13708 GCA_034696585.1 Isotomurus maculatus | reverse complement strand
ACTAGATACAAAAAGCAGTTAACATGGGATTCTTATGGGATTTAGTTCGTTGCTAAGAATTCAGTCTATTATCTTAACACACAGGGTGTCTCGCAAGTCACGCAACCAGGCAACATGAGAACTATTGTTTGCCCTATTTATTCGCATATTAATCAAAATGCAGAAGTTATAAGGAGTACTAACTGATGTTTTTCCGTTTTGTTTTGATTTTGTAAACAGTACCCAATATTCTGACAGTAAATTGATATCCATGTTCATAACTTCAGCAAAATAAAATTCAATAGTTTAAATATTAAAGAACTCTTACTAATTTGGTCCAATTTATGCTTACGGGTTTCAGTAAGTATGAAGCCAATTGGCAAGTGTTTGTACTATCTCTAATGATCGCGAAACAAAGTATGAAGAAATATGTGAAATTCATATGAGAAAACTCAGGAACATTGCATTGTTAGCCTTGGTAGGTTTGGGCTTATAGAGGCACGTATACCGTCCAGTCCGTCACTGTCTGTCTGGTATTGATGCTTGTGATTCATCTCAAGAACCACTGGACGGATCGACACCAAAAATAAATTGCAAACAACTAGGAAATGTGATAAAGGCTCTCAAACTGAATTTCGTGTTGATAGATTGAATATGTGACTAGTAGGGGTCACCGGGGTGGACAAAGTAACAATTCATGAGGTGTTATGTACAGAATGTGGTATCCATATACACGAAAGTTTGTTTACGGTTACCAAATGTTTTACAATTCTACGAGTAAAATAGTATTTCTTGGGCTTCGGGAACCTGCTTCATCCACTTGTGGTAGGTTTTTTAATCAACAATCAAGTAAGACTGTAAGGATTTTTCACACTCAAGTCAACGAAATCAAAAAGCATATGAACATAAAATTAACGAATGGAAACTACGAAAGCAGTAGGTAATACTCTGCGCCAAGCAAAAAACATAGGGTCCGTAAAACGTGTCCATAATTCAAGAAATTAATTGTGATAAGTAGAGATTCAACGTTTTTTACCAGCCTAAACACGTTTTCAGGAACACTACAAATACTTATTTTAGGTGGTTGAAGTTGGGGGAAGTAATTGATAGATTCTTATTGATTAGATTAGTTCCAGATAACTTCGCCGATGTTTCCTGCACAACTTATCATCTGAATACTTTTCGAGATAAAAATATAAAAGGGATCGATTTTATTGTAATTGTCGCAGAAACTAAAAACATTTTCACACATTTTTAAGCTGATGAAACGGATTTGAGAAAAAATCCCAGTATGCGAATCTACGAGATTATTTTCCTGCATTGAACTTTAAGCTGAAGTCCAAGGTTGATGATGTAGACCTACATCATATTTAAAACCTGGATTGATGTCATCATGGGGCGGTTTACTTTATTTCGAAATGTTCGACGGAGACTTTAAAATTTCTAGCAATTTATAATTGCAGTGTGCAAAGATATAAGGAATCGAAATTTCCGTGTCTAGTTTATAGTTTGCGTACACGATCAAAACGAGGAATGCTGGTACTGCGGGATATATGCAGCTTGTTTGCCTATGGTTGTCATCGGAAACTTGTTTGTTTGTCTAGACAACCAAATTGATCCACATGGTCAATTATTCAGCAAATGAAAAGTAATAGTTGACAAGAAGGCACTCAAATATTCTTTCACCAATTTTGGACTCCATGTGTATTTAAAAATAAAGTGGGTCCAATATGTGCTTACGGGATTCATTAAATATGCAGCCATTTTGCAAATATTCGTACTGTCTCTGATGTTGCAGAAAAATATGAAGGAATGTGCGGATAGATGCCAACATGTAGTTTTCATTCTTAATAAGAAACGACTGTGCGTTCCAATTTATATTTTACAAAAAACTAAGGTACACTCCTTTGTACTAAATAAACTATGTAGTTCATAAGGCTTTAAAGATTTTCTACATTAGAATCAATGGCATCATAAAGAACAAGAACATCAAATGAAGGAGTGGAAACTATGAAAATGGTAGGCAAATGAAAATGTACACCTTTGGTGAGCACTTAAAAAAGAGTATTTATATGTCAAGATGTTTTCGATATCCACCGAATGGCAACATAACCCTTAAACTATAATTAATTATGCAAGCTTTCATAGAGAAAGATCATTTTACATGAAATTCTAACCACATTTTAGGCATTAAGGATTAAGGTTTCACAATATTTCAGAGTCTGGTCACTATTCATCGATTGAACCATGTTGAAGAGCCTAGAAGTAGGACAGTGCTAAGAAATTGTGGACTTGTGTGTCCACAGTAATAATGCACCATTACAAAACAGTTTTAGGAAGTTGGTGCAGCCAAAATCAAGTTAACAGTATGGGTAACAATAGCAAAATAGTAATCAACCATATAGAACCTGTCTAAATTAAATAATCGGTAGTGTGGAAAGCCAACGCTAACTTTGAAAGGACGCAGTCCCTTAGAGCGTTTCGCTACATAACTCTTAGAAGGGAGACTTCCAAGTCGTTTAATTTTTCTGACAAATTCATCGGTCTCAGTGCCAATGGAAACGCTTAAAGGCACAATCATTTTTATCCCTCCCGCTATTATTACATTTGCTACCGCGAACATAATTAACATGTGGACCGGAAACGCTGAGTGCATTCGAAGGATAATAAAGTTAAGTAGGATAACTACTAGCATTCCAACAGACATAAAGGCAAGACCGATGACCTCTTGAAACTCACACATATTATATCCAATATGCAACCGATTGTACGATTGAATTAACCGTAGAAGATCATGCGTACATTTACATCGCATAGCAATTTGATTCAAATACCTTATATTAGTTAGGTCAACTCGGCAAGCAGTAATGAATAAAAGTAGGATGAGCACCACGATTCTTACGGCTCCAAACACACACAAACCTGAAATGTAGATTCTAAAGGCTTGAGCAATTATTAAACTAAACCTACCAAAGTTCCTTATAAACTCCGATTTTTGTCTCATTATAAAAATAAAGGGATCAATTTGGATGGCGAGAGCCACAGGGACAAAACCGAAAGGAAGTATTATGGCACACAGTGTACCCACGTACAGGAAAAATCCCATTTTGTCGAGCGGCTGAGCTTCTTTACCTGCAATGGAATTCATACAAATTCAAATTAGAATAATTCATATAAACGAATTCCTATTCTGTTTTCTTAGTTGGAATATTAAAATATTTAACACTTACTGAAATGTGTTTTGCGGAGTTCTAGCATGATTTTTTTGGCGTCGTTCCAGCGGTAAACACAATTTTTTCCTAACAGCATACTACAAACGTAAATAAGGATCCAGAGGTGGGCACAAGCTGTAAGTATAAACTGAAAGAATATAACTTCAACTGGATATAACGATTCTTGGGAAAGCCATTCTGTGATCAGCAATGATAAACAACAACAGCTCCCCAAAACAGCGCACACAAACGTGTGGATCGACCACACGATAAGCTTTCTTTTGTCACAGACATGAAAAAATAACTCTTTCATTGGATCCCACATGATTGCTGTTGTTTCAAAGCGTTGAAAGAACCAGGCATACTTGCCCAAGGCCTTAAGACTGTAAACAGAAGTCATTAGGATTGAAAGATAGTAGAAGATAAAAATCGTTTCGATTTCCAACACAACTTTTGTAGAAATATAGCAGTATAGTTTAAATAATGAAAAATTAGGTATTAGTTTGTAAAGAAATCCAATTTTGCCGGATGCGACAGCACGATATGTTTTTTGGCTCCCTTTACTTATGATTACTGAATATTATAATGATCGTTTCAAACAATGTTGTTACTTTTTGTGCGACTATACGGGTTCCAAGTCGCCTAATGCAGTTTGTATAAAGGTCGCCTTTAATTTAGCTTATGCAATGAGGATTATAAATCTTATTACTCTGGTTATCTTCTTATAAAGATTTCCGCAAAATATTGTGCTTTCTTTAGACCTGATATTTCACTTATAGCAACAATTACTTAATATTATGGTTGCATCGATAGCATTCCAGAAATTCCTTAAGTTTTTACTCTTGGCTACTAGTATGATATCACCTGTCTCACATTCCCGAAGTAAGGATGAGGGATATGAGAATGTTCGCAAGTAAGTCAACTGAATTGAAATTCACCCGATGCTCCAAGGCAATTCGAATATCCGCACCCCTTTGTCCCAACAAGGTGGAAAGATGGCTTGGAACTGATGAAACTGATGACTTAAGGTGAAAGTTAGCTTCATTTGTTGATATACCTGGCAGACTTCTCGATCAGGCAAATTAAAAAGGGAGCTTTTATTTAACTTAAACTAGAAAGTTTAAAGTCCAAAAATGATTAAATCAACGTCGATATTTAAAAACAACTGTAATTAATATAGGTTTCAATTTGAACCCAAATATGGCTAAATAAATATCCTGCCATAAGCCTAAATTTGATTAATTCAATTTAAGATTGAAGTCTAAAAGTAACTAATTCAACGTCGATATTTACAACAACTATGATTAATATAGGTTTCATATTTGAATACAAACATAGCTAAATAAGTATCCTGCCATAAGCCCAAATCTGATTAATTCAACGTAAGATTGAAGTCCAAAATTGATTAAATCTACTTCGATATTTAAAAACAACTGTGATTAATAAAGGTTTTATGTTTGAGTCCAAACATTGCTAAATAAATATCCTGGCATGAGCCAACATCTGATTAAATAAGTTTCCTTTTACAAATCCAACTAATATTCAAGAAATAATTGTAATCGAGTTATTGTCCGAGAGAAACGAGAACTTCATCATAAGACAAACAAACCTGCTCACATCTTTATATTATCATCATTATCCTTCGTGAAATGGAACAGCTTTGCTTGCGCTGCAAATTAATCGTAACGAAGAGAAATTAAAACTAAAGTTTTATCATTACGTAAAGGTGTAAAAGTCTACCACCCTAACAACAATGAAAGTCACTTCAGATGAGAACATAAGAGAGCATGCTATTTCAATTACTTAAGCTCCTGCATGAATTTCATCAGTAGTTGAATGTGAGACTTCTAAAAGTCCCAGAATCCACAAATGAGCAAATGCTGCCAGATAACCACTATTAGCCTGCAGTAACTAATCAAGTCAGTTGTACTTCGATCACAAACTATGTCATATATTAAACATTTGCTTACTATTTGAAACATTATAACTCCAGCCACAAGTGAACCGATGATGACTATGCAAGTAAGGAAAAGCGGATCCTCACAGTGGACATTCGTTATCTGCACGCATGCTTAATTGAGATTATGACAGGTTTTCCAGATTTGAACCTCTGCTTGGATTGAAGAAGGAGTCCCTTCTTCCTCAGATATACATCTATTAATGAAAACCCACAGACAAATTTGCAGTTATCAAGCTGAAGTAAAGAAAATCAGAACAAATTAAAAGATTCCTGAATCTAAGAAAATTACTTTAAAGTAACTCCAAAACGTCAGAAATGCGACATAGTCCCTTACACCGCTGCTAAGGTTTGGCGCTGGAGATCAAAATCTTGGATATCCTTAGCTGATATATTCTACCCCTTATGTCCATCTCGTAATCAGGAAACCCATTTATCAGACTACGGCGTTCCATTGTAGGTAATATTTGCTTGTTTATGCTTGGTTTTTATTGAAACCTTATTTTTTATTAAAACCCGATTAAACTATTTGGTGCAATGCTAGGAAAGCAAGGCATAATTGTTCATATCGCAGTCAAATCAAATTCGGCCGAGTTCAGGCTTCAAGTGTATATAAGGTGAAATTGGATCCAAGTTATGCTTACGAGTTTCATTAAATATGAACAAGACAATATAATTTTGCCAATATGTCCATTCCTTAATTCCAGCGAAGAGGTTAAATGTCCTTCAAAGTCGACGACTTCATGTCACAGCTCTTTTTATTTAGCCAACATATGCGTTCTGCTTGGTACTAATTACGCTTACTTACAAAATATTGAGAATTTCACGTATTAAAGGTATATCAAATAGCATAGGAAATAGCATAGCAATATATGTATAAAATGTGAACAAATTATAAACTTAAACTTAGGTATCCAGTTAATTTACTAGCATGATTTTGAGATCACTTGAAAGTCAAAATAATAATAACATAAGGACCGCATTGGCAAGCTTTCACAAAGTTTTTTAGGCACGTGGAATTTTTTTGTTCCATAAAATTGTTTCTCAAACATTATCGATTGCAAACGAGATGCCTAAAATATGGTATTGCATACTAGTGGTGGTTTCGAATGCCTTTACTAATAATGCGCTGTAACACGAAACAGTTTTAGGACATTGGAACAGCCAAAACCAAGTTAGTTGTATGGTTGACAATATTAAAGTAGTAACTAACCATAGTAGATTTGTCAAAAGAATAAAATCGATTATGAGGGAGTCCAGCGCTAACTTTTAGTACAGGCAGTCCCTTAGTGAGTTTAGCTATATAACTTTTTGGAGGAAGACCCCCACACCTTTTCATTTTTCTAACAAATTCATTCGTCTCATCATGAACTGATACACATAAGGGCACAGTCATCTGTATCGTCCCAACAATTATTATGTTTACCCCCGCAAAAACCATCAATATAAACAAAGGAAACATTGAGTACATTCGTAGAATAATAAAGTTCAGTAGGACCATTATTAACATTCCAACAGCCATCAAGGAGAGAGTTATGAACTCCTGAAACTCGCACATATTAAACCCAACATGCATATCCTCTTGTAGAATCGAATTAACTGCAGAAGGTCACTGGTACGTCTACATCGCATAGCAACTTGATTTAAGTACCTAATATTAGTGAGACCGACTCGGCAAGTAGTAATAAATAAGATTAGGATGAGTTGATTGTTTCTTAAGGCTCCAAACACGCACAAACTACATATGAAGATTCTTAAAGCCTGAGCAAATATATAACCCAAACTACCAAAGTTGTTTATGAACTCCAAGTTCTCAGCAATAATAACAGCGAAGGGATCAACTTCGATGATGAAATCCACAGCGAGAAAACAAAAGGGAAATATAATCAGACATATTGAAACTAAGAACAGGAAAAATCCCATTTTGTCGAACGGCTGAATTGTATTACCTGCAATGGAATTTATACGTAACTTCACGATCTGTGTTTCTGATTGTAATTTAGTATTATATAATGCTTACTGAAATGTGTTCTGCGAAGTTCTTGCATCATTCTTTTCCCATCATTCCATCGGGTCACAAAGCTATTTCCCAACAGAATACTAGATGCATAAACAAGGATCCAGAATTGTGCAAATGTTGTAAGTACTAACTGAATGAATAAAATTTCCGCAGGATATAAAGATTCTGGGGAAAAGAATTCTTTGGTGAGCAATAATATAGAACAACTATGTCCAACAACTGTGCAGAAAAACGTGTCGATGGACCAAAGCATTAGCTTCCTTTTGTCAGAAATATGAACAAATTGTTCTTCCTTTGGATGCCACATGAAGGCAGTGGTCTCAAAGCGTTGAAAGAACCAGGCGTATGTGCCTAAAGCCTTTAGACTGTAAACAGAAGTCATTATGATCGCAAAATGAAAAATAAATATATCCGTCTAATTTCGACAAAACCTTGAGCAGAATTGTAGCGATTAGATTTCAATACTGAAAATAGACTAGCTTCTGAGACCGCGAAAGCTTATAGATAATTTTGGATCAGAAATATTCCAATTAAAAAGTTTATCGTTCCCAATTAATTTGTTGCTGGTTGCGGAACGATACGATTAAGTTCTTGTTACTTGAATAAAACAGCAGAAATTTTTTAGCTTTTTACCCTCGGTGAAAAAATAGGATATCAGCTATTTAGATGACAATATTAAGGACTAAGAGTGCGGAAAGTCTAGCAAGTTAGCAAGCCAAAGGACAATTAACCGAAAATTTGAAGACTACTCTAATAACTGCAATAAAGTTGGATTTTTAGCATAGAGCTGATGCCGAGTAAATATGAAGGATTACTTCATTTGTACTAAAAATCAGACAATTTTCTCTAATATTCTAATTAAACAACAATATTGTTCTGTTGAATTTAAATTCAAAATTCTAATTTAAGTCCGAACATAATTAAAGACATTTTCACGGTTAATACATATATGATTCAAGAAAGATTAATATTCAGGACCAAATACCTACGACTAAAGAAATATTGTGCTGTTAGTCCAAGTCCAATTAACGAAATGTCCTCAAATGAGTCCAAATAATGTTGTATAAATGCCGTATCTTAGATCAAAGTGTGATTGAAGCTATATACCGACTTTAATCCAAGCATGAATAATCTGCACCTCTTACTACAGACAAGTTGGATAGTTAGCTTGAAACCGATGCTAAGTAATTGTGAGGGACTGCTTGATTTACTCTAATAACCTGATGAACTGTTCAAGCAATCAAATTAAACAACAGAATTGTATTCCTAAGTCTAAATGAGAAACATCAATTAAGGTCCCAATATGATCAAGAGAAAATTCCACTCATAAATACAAATATGATTAAAGAAAGATAAATATTTAAATCCAAATGCGACAAACGAAATATCTTGCCGGAATTGCGAGCCCAGTATATTTCCATATGGAAAATAATGATAAATAAATGCTCTTTTATCAAAGTATGATAGAAGTAATTCCTTGCTTTAATCCCACCTTAATTTAGGAATTGTTCCTACTTACTATTTAAATTTTTCTCCTTGTTTTTCCCAAAAGATATCTTACGGGGACTTATGGGGAAAGTGAACATGTATTAAGACTTCCACACCATTCCAAATATGATCCAGTAATGTCGATGCTTCAATCCAAACTTGATTAAATAAACTTTCAAGTTGAATCCAAATGTTACTTCAGAAATGCCCGTATTTAAATCCAATCGGGATTAAAGACAATTATTTAAATGAACCTTGTAGAGATAAATTCCCTTTGTACTAAAAAGAGCCTCTGATCTCGCGAATTATCACTTTGATTAGTACTAATTAACCGATTGTCTCATCAGGTCCGGATGGTTTTGCAAAGAGGAACAGGACGAAAAGAAATGCACGGGCTAAGCAGTAGCTAAGATAATGTCAAAAGAGAATTAGGTGAGATTTTATTCAGTAGGAAAGAATCTAAGAGGAGGAAAGAAAGTTATAACATCCTCCTAGAAATATTTGACTCCTACGGCAATATAAATGTGTCGGAGGAGTTCGGAGGAGAATATCCTCGTCGAACTCTCTAACCTTAAACCTCTCCGAATAGAGGTGACGTCGATGAGGACGACTCCAACGTCGTCTCCTTCGAAGGAAGTTGGGGGAAGTGGTTGCCCTTTGTGGAAACGCCCAACTGGCCTTCCGTCCTTCACTGGGACAGGAACGCTGCTGCAGCAGAAGCGATTCTCACCATATGGGGTGAGAAGAGATCTCCGAATCTCCAAATTCGAAGAACAAAGAAATAAATTAGTCTCGGAGGTGTGGATTGCTTATAAGAGAGTGATCCACACGAAACAACAACAGGAACGAGACTGAGGAAGAATTCCTCGAGAGTGCCCACAAAAGTCCCCCTTTGGGAGCAGGATGAGACGGATGACACCAAAGTCTCACTGTCTCCAAATATACATAACTGAAGAACTTTCCCAAGATGCATTTGCATTGCATCTTGGGGAAATAGTTTTTTGCAACCTCAAAAACGTAAAAAGTTGGTTTTCTATGGTATATCATGGTCATTTAGAATTGGGCGTTGGGATTGACATTAAAAAATGTGTTCGGCTAGGATTTTCCGGTTAACAATAGATGACAATTGGAAGTTAATCTTTTTAAGTTCCAAAAATTCTAACAATTAGCCTGTTGCACACGTCTAAGTGTTGTTACTGGGAAGAAACATTACAATACAATAGTGAACCATCAACTGACATCAAGCCCTGAGCTAGTGACTGTTAAATATATCTATTAATACACCTGCTCTTTTGTTTTATCTACATATAGAAGTGTTTTACACGTATATTATTAAGACTTATATCACAATCGTAGATTAATTGTGGCAATAGACAAGAAAGGGTTTTGACACTACTGCAACATCAGAGCGTTGAACATATATCCAAAGAATATTTCACAAATATCCCATCAACGTCGGCTGGACTGTATGATCTGGAAGGCAATTTCAACCTTTACTGTTAAAATTTATGTTTTGGAAATAACATTATACTTACTGAAGAATGTTTTGCGAAGCTCCAGCATGGCTTTTTTTCCATCGTTCCATTGGGTAACAAAATTATTTCCTAACAAAATACTACAAACACAAGGATCCAGAATTGCGCAAAGTTGTAAGTACTAGCTGAATGAACAAAATTTCCACTGGGTATAGCGATTGTGCGGAAAAGAACTCTTTGATGAGCAATGATACAGCACAACTGTTCCCAAACACTGCGCAAAAAAACGTATTGATGGACCTAAGCACGAGTTTTCTTTTGTTAGAAATATACACAAATAACTCCTTCTTTGTATCCCACATAAATGCTATGGTTTCAAAACGTTGAAAGAACAAGGCTTTCAGACTGTAAACAGAAGTCATTCCGACTCCAAGATAGAAAGGAATATAAACCGTCGAGTTTTTGACACCTTGAGAAGAATAGTAGCGATACGGTTTCAATGTTGAAAAAACAAAGGCAAGTTCCACAGACCCACTTAGTTAGGCACAAAACTTTCAAAGGAAGAATTTAAGCTGAATTACCTGATACAGTTTTCGCAACGATATGGCTTCTGATTTTATGAGTGGTGTTTTGTAAGAATTCACTTTTAATTTAGCGCATTCAATGCGAGTTCTTTATCGGATTGCTTTAGTTTACTTTTTTTAGTATTTCAGTTAATAATAAAATTTTGAACCTTGTGTTTAATTTACAAATGATGATTTAAGTTTATCTTTGTATCGACAAAGTTGCTGGATTTTTTATTAAAGCATTTTATTCTTGTTTACATGAATAATATCAGCTGCCGTGTGTGTCGATAATACAAATTTAGAATGCGAATTATCCTGCAATGAAGTAAGCTACAGGAAGAGAAGCTAAGGAAAACTGTAAACATTTTGGACGTACTGAACCGGTTACTACAGACACGTTTGACAATAAGGTTCAAACCGATTGGGAAAAAAACTGGAAGGCTGCTTTATTTGTTCTAATAACTTGACATTCCTCCTGAGAAATCATCTTACACGACAAAGTTGTCTTGTTTGATTTAAAATAAAGACTTCAAATACAAAGTAACAATTACAAAGTACAAATATTATTGCAGCAACGTCCATATATATACTTAAATACGCTTAATAAAAGTAAAATATTAAACTCAAATATGACTCAACAAATGTCCTACCGTAAGTCCCGATCATGAATACGAAATGTTCTAAAAGCCTCTACACATTATTAAAGAAAGGTTCAGGCCGTGAGCTCGACGAGCTTTTCCTCTTGTGATCCCTTTTTCTCCACACTTTTTCTTTTCGCCTTTTATCCTTATGAAGCTGGAAACACTCGTCGCCCTCAGCTTTTTGTAATCATTGTCTTACTCCTTTAAGATGTCAATTCTTTTATCTCTGTCTCAATAAAATGAAAGGTTCATATTTAAATCCATGTATACTGAAGAAAGCTTTTCAGCTTAAATGAGATTGTGATTAGAGCCAATATTAAAGTTTTCGACGCATTGCAGCATTTACTTACTCTTTACTGCATTTGTCTACACTGACATTGTTCTTTATTACAAAAAATGCTGGTTACTCGTTGATATCTGACCCAACCATATACTTCATGTCTCAATTCAGTAATGTCGTGTGAAACCTGCTTTCGTTTAACTCCGATTTCTGAGCTTAAAACTGTTGAAAATATATTAAAGTACATTTGCAGCTTTTTTAAATATACATATGATTATATGACTTGATTGAGGCGCATTAATCCATTCGTAACATACTTACAAAATATTTGTCCAGCAATATGAAATAAACGTTACTATTTCGGTTTCGCATCAAGAATTACATTAAAGTTCTCTACGAAACCTACGCTAAATTCTAATATTTCACATTTTGTTGTGAAACGGGTAGAGATATGTTTGAATTGTGCCAGTTAGAAACCACTAGCGAGTTAGGGATCAGGAATGGATAGTTAAGGAATTGTTAGTCAGAGGAACTGTTAGTCAGACGATTTGTTAGTAAGGAAGACTTTTTAGTAATGAATTTATTAGTCTCAGGAATCAATGGTAATTTGCACACGCATTCTAACGCTTCCAAAAAACATATCTGATTCCATAAATTTGTGAGACACAATTTTAATTTCGATAATACTCAAGAAAATTTCAAGGTTAAATGCATACAGGATTTTAAAAAGTTCAATATTCAGACTAATACCTACGAATAAAGAAAGAGACTGCTGTAAGTCCAAGTGCAATAAACGGAATGTCTTTTTAGAATCCAAGTAATGTTGTTTATGTGCCGTAGTCTTTGAAGGTATATACCGATTTTACTCTTTAATCCAATCACGAATAAAGGACTGTCGCTGAGGACCACGAGTTTTTTTCGAAAATTTAAAAACTTCATGCCAAACTGTCTGTTTAGACCACACAGTATGAAACTCTGGAAAGGGGGCTACCAAAATTGAATAGTACAAATTATATGTATAGAATCTAAAAAATGTCATCCATAATTGTAATTACGGGGGGCTGCACCTTAGAGCTCGAAAATATTTTGTGGCAACGATCATTAACTTGCTACTTAAACCTGAATATCTTACAAGAAGCGCAATTTTTTCATGAATATAATTCATGCTCCACCAATAAGAAACGAATTTTGAACCCTGGCGAATGTCTTATTCCGAATAAAAAGTGCAGATTCCATATTGTAGATTTTACATATCAGCAATTAAGGCATTAAAACCTAATTATTGTTAAACTTTTTCGATAAAAAGTAAAGCATCGAAAAATCTTGACGAATCCAAGCCTATTCAAATAACTGAACCTCTTGCTCCAGACAAGTTGGACAGCTAGCTAGAAACCGATGCTGAGTGTTGGCAAAGGACTACTTAATTAGCTCTAATAACCAGACGAAATTCTCAAGCAATCAAACTAAACAACAAACAAGTGTTTATTAACTCATACGTACCCACATTTTTAACCTCGCCACACTTGGCGAGTCTTACCTAATTGTAGCTGTTTATTCATCCAGAAAATCTGCACTTTTTCTGTAATTCAAAATTAGAAGGATCTGAATCAAGTCCCTACAAGTCACTTTTGAAATACTTTGAAGTTCATGTTTCTTTTTAGCCCAGTATATTTTGGCTTTTTTATTCGTTTTCTGTCTGTCTGTTCGTTGTATTTGTGATATTTCAAGCATTTGTTGAATAATCGGGTTTAAATTCGGTACGCACACGGCATGTGCAGATAGGAAGATCGTGTAAATTTTTGGAGTGAATTGGTGAACCTGGTGACCGTTGGGGTCAAAAGAGTTTGACCCCGATTGTATTTTTGTTATAATTAACCAATAATATTGCACGGATACATTGCTATGCAAAATTTATTTTCACATGGGGAGGCGAAGTCTCTAAGCCTCACAAACTCAAGTTATATGCATATCAACATACAACAATAATGCCAATAAATTATGTGGGGACGCCAAGATAAGTCAGAAGACAAGTGACAATGTTGTTAATGTATTTTTGCATCCGCCCCTGAAATCTGTCTACGCCCCTTAGA
>JAQGAC010001477.1:0-13716 GCA_034696585.1 Isotomurus maculatus | reverse complement strand
ATTTATGTTCATTGGGTTTCGTGTGTTTGTATTTATTGCGAGAAAGGGCGGTCGTGAGTTGAGTGTGTCATTTGCTTGTTTCTCAGTATCAGGTTTGCAATTTTGGTAAAATTTTGAATAGAGAATTGGACCGTTCGAAGACGACGATTGTGTTTAACGTCTGGCGTTATGCTAGCTGACAGTGTTGTATTGTTGAGTTAGTTGTGTGATAGTCTTTTTGTGCACTACAGAAATAGGTGCATACCATGATAAGCCTTCAGTACTTTCCATTTTGTATTTAAATAGTTGTGTTCTAATCCAATTTAAAACGTATGAATAGAACCAAAAATTAAGTTCAATTATTTTTCTTTCAGGGCGAGACGCAAAGATGGTGTCTGCCAAAGGAAACAAGAGGCGGCTGGCAGCGATGTTCACGTTGACGTTCGGATTTTTTCTGGTGGAGATTGTAGTTGGTTATTTGACAAATTCTATGGCCCTTGTAGCCGATTCCTTTCATATGCTCAGCGATGTCGCTGCCCTTGTGGTTGCGTTTGTTTCCGTTAAGGTGATGATTTGTAAAATTTATTAATTACAGCAAATTAAAAAGCATATACACAAACTTTTGTCTGGACTTTAGATGTCTCCCAAAAAATGGTCGAAAAATACATTTGGCTACGCACGGGCGGAAGTTTTAGGAGCTCTGGTCAACGCTGTTTTTCTTGTTGCTCTGTGCTTTTCCATTATGGTGGAATCCATCAAGCGGTGAGTTGACAAGAGTGTATTGTGTACTATGACATTACAATAATATGCACCTGTAATTACTCGTAGATTCATCCATAAAGAGGACATCGATGAACCTGAGTGGATTCTTGTTGTGGGAATCCTGGGTCTTTTAGTAAATCTCATTGGACTGTGTCTTTTCCGACGTAAGTATCTTGCATTTGATTTTTTTTACTGATCCTCAAGTAAACAGAATTTGTATTGTGCTATTTTTATACAAACAGATCATCACGGAGGAGGCGGACATACTCATCATCACCACACTATTCAAAATCAAAGCAGACTCACCAGAATGGTCGCCACTGATGATAATGAAAATGATGAGCGTGTAACATCTCCAGATAATGCACCACCCCAAGCGTCGATTCCGTCAGATTTAAAAGCAGCCTCAGCGTCTCAAGTAAAGCAAACCTACTTTCTTAAATCCTCACGAGGAAAGCAAGTGTTTGACTTTGATAACTTGTGTAGATGAATATGCGGGGGGTGTTCTTGCACTTGATGGCCGATGCTCTGGGATCAGTAATTGTCATTATTTCTGCATTGGTCATTTGGCTCACTGATTGGGAATGGCGAATGTATACCGACCCATTGCTCAGTGTTGTAATGGTGGTCATAATTCTTTGCTCCGTTTGGCCTCTCTGTAAGTTAACGATTTACAGCAAAAAGCATTTATTTTTTAGACATACTAGGAACAAATGTGCTAACTTTTACCCACAAAATATTTTGTTACAGTGCAAGAATCTGCCATGATCCTCCTTCAAACTGTACCTACGCACATTCAGATTGATGAATTGCAACGAAAACTCATTGGTGAAGTTGAAGGTGTCATTGCTGTTCACGAATTTCACATTTGGCAGCTAGCTGGTGACAGGATAATTGCATCTGCTCACATTCGGTACTGATATATTCTTTATGTTGTTAAGTACAAGGCATAATATTGTATGTTTACAAAAAACTAAATACATTGTTGGGTTGGATGCAGATGTCGTAATTTGGCTGACTATATGCGAATCGCTGAGAAAGTGAAGGAATTTTTTCACAATGAAGGAATTCATTCAACCACAATCCAGCCAGAATTCGTGGAGGTAAAGTGAATTAATTATAGCTACTACTTCCATTGCCATCTTGCATTTCTGTTGTTTTCTGCAACTAATTATTTTTGTCTTTCTACAGCAATACCCAGATGCCAATAATTCGGACTGTTTCCTCGCGTGTCCAGAGGCAGCTGACGTTCAAGGTGTTGGATGTGCTGCAAGCACGTGCTGTGGACCTCTACGCTTCAATTTGATGGATGCTATGGACATTCCTCCTCCAGCTGAAGGGGACTTACTCATCGAAGGCAGCAATGCATGCTAACTGTATCAGCTTATTAGACCACTATTTATTGTTAATAGACTTTGTAAATTATATTCTTGCGTATTATTTTACACTTACGTCAGTCGTCAGGTAGGCTATGTCTTCCTTTCCGATAGCTGTAGCCAGCATATAATAGGATTCTACCAGTTTCACAGACCCTAGTCTTATATCAATTGTATTGTTGGTCATTCAAGTCCTTCTGAAAAGGATACATTTCCCAAGTTGTTTCCAGTGCATCTAGTCTCTCGTTATCGAATTAGTTCAGAGACGTACTTATGATAGCTTGTTTTAGTTATTGTTGACTCGGACTGTACTTCGGAGCAAATTAATTAAGTTTTTTTACTCTACTCCTTTTAGGAGCCGACTAATACACTTAGGTCTGCTAAATTAAGTTACTGCTAGTGTAAATGGTGGAACAGCTACGGAGTAGAAAGAGATTGTACCTTGTCAATTATTAATTACTGGCAAGCAGGGGTAGTGTTATGTAAATTGATTCAGTGCAGTAAGATCTGCAGTTGTGATGTAAAATTAAGGGGGTTGTACGGGACTATATCGTATTGTATAAATTGCACCCTCAAAATACCTCAAACAATTGTCTAGAAAAATCACAGCTTCGGTGAACGTAGAAATTCCTATGTAATTAAAAATATGTGATAGAGACGTGGGGTGAGACGAAATCGAATTTGAATGAATAAGAGTAACCCGTTGTTTGTTGTCCTGAATTTTAGATTTTTTGGTACTTTTTTCATGCAGCACGTGAAAACTTGCAAATTCGACATAATCATTGCTCTCTTTTAATTGTATAATACCAGTTACTTCGCAACAAGAACTGACATTTGAAGTATGGAATCTCTTCGCGGAATTGGATGATGAATAGTTCTAATATCAGTAAACTTCGCAAAAGGGTCTAAAGAAAGTGATTCATAACCTCTCCAGGCTCGACCAAAATAAGCCGACTTTTTGTAACACTATAAGAATTCAGACGACCTTTTGGCCCGGGGTAATCACAAGTTTTCAGGACACCTTCATTTACCCGAATCCAAGTGATGACCACATCAGTAAATTGCCAAATCGTTGCTCCGTTTTATCAAACAATCGAAATAACTGAGGATTGTGGAAGGGAAGAAGATTTGGAGCGATTGGAGATGATCGAGGAAACGCCTCCCAAAAAGGAGGCGATCCCTTCTACTTCGAAGTCTGTAATTGAAGCAGATTTTTAAGGCTTTTCCTATTGCATAATAATGCCAACTTATTATCATTGTTTCTTTTAAATAACGAGACATGATTAGAGCAACCATATCTTTCACTTTCATGAAGATTTACTTGTTTCATTCATGACGAAGAACTTACGATTTTGAATGGCTTAAATATTTGTCATCACTGAAACTTTATTACATTATGGTGTAGGTAAGTTTAATTTGAGGAATAAAGTGACAATGTTTACTGAACAGTATTATTATTAATAATTAAATGGTAGTATACGAAACCTGTCTTCAGTGTTACTCCCAAAATTGAGTTCGATTTTCTGGAATCCTCACTTTAACTTTATAATTTGTGCGAAACATTTCCATTCAACCTTGCATATGACCAGGAAGTTGAAGTTAAGCTAGGTTATTATAAGTAAAGGTCAAGAGTTAAGGGTCAAAGGTGAACAATGGTTGTATTGTTTCAACTGCGTAATTATTGGTAGGGCCAGGTACTGCAGTCATAGAATTAGGGCATACTTATTATCAACAGAAATTCACAACTCCTTGCTGTACTACGTATATAGATAGCCATGAATGTTCAAAAGTGAGCTTCAGAGCACCTGAGCATGCAATATTGCTTTTAGACAAATACAAACAAACGGGTACAAACTTATTTTAAAATCAAACCAATACTGATTCGTTGTTAATAATACATTCTTTTGGAAGTCTTTTAAATGCATTCAGTTAGATAATTCGGCACTCAACAATACATAAATAATACTTAAGCGAAATATAATGTAAAAACAACATTATTGCTAAGTCTACCTGTTTCGTTTATTAAAACTCACGGATTGCGAATGGGCTGAATGGCTTGTCAAAAAAACATACTTTGTCTCCCTTCACGTGACTAGAGATACGGGATTCCCATTCACCACTAATTAAATGCTTAATCGTTTTTGTTAACTTATTCATTTGGTTTAGTAGAACCATTTCCTGAACTGCAACATTTTCTTCAAATGCTAGCTGCACCTTTTGACCAGATTTGATCATAAGGTAGTCTGATTATGTCTGCACATTTCCAAACGTCCCTGAAGGAGGTCGATAAGCTTTTGGTAAAGCCAGAACTTGTAGACTATTAAATGCATATTTCCGTTGCCCAATATTTTTTAGTGTATTTTCCCTTCGACAGCCCTCGCTGAAAAGGCAGAAACATAAAATTTATCAGATAGAATCCAACAAGTGCAAGTAAGAAGAAAATTATGACAATCCTTAAGTTTACCTTCGCATAGCATCCAACGCGGAAGAAAACTCATGTTCTGCTAAGTCATACTCTTGCGAAAGGATTTGCACTTGCTCCAAAGTTACTGACATTGATGTACGGTCCTTCCCACTTTTACAACTTGAAAATCTCAGTCCTGCATAATAAAACGATAAAGGATCACATATGAAATATAGTTCGCACATTTTACGCTCAACAATCCAACTCACCCATGAGAGCTCGAGTGATCTGAGCTGACAAGTGAATTATTTCAACATTTTTCTTCTTTTTAGATAGAAGTTCTTCGTGCATTTTATCCAACAGAAGATCCACATTTGGTTCCACGGTTTGGCTCCCTGAACATATAACACATAATAATTATAAGGTTATATGACGCCAACAGTATGATTCACAGCTTTACTTTTTGCTAGTTTTTTAAATAAAAATCTTACGCTTAGAAGTGAACTTTATAGGCAAAGTTAATTTACGGAATCTTCGATAATACTCATTAAGTCTAGCGAAGCTGTCCATATTGCTTTTCTCCTGAGGTTCCACATTCCCCACCAGTTCCGCTATTGAGGCCTGCTCGTTGATACCGATGTTGAAGAAAACTGGAGTAACAACAAAACTGGAGCTTCGGCTACCATCAAGTGGTAGCATGGAAAATAATGACTCAGGAATAGGTAGAACAACTTTCAGTCCGCTTCGAGATCCATAAACTTTCGGCATTGGAAGACCTCCTCCACCACCACCACTCCCGTCCCCACCACCAACGATCATCACAAACTCTACCGTTTTGAGATCTTCAATGGCAACAATCATGTCATTAAACATTTCAGCTTCTTGTCCATGATGAGTTAAGAATGAATGGAATGAAATAAGAGGTCCTAATCTGGTCATCGCATACAAGAAACTTGGATCTGGTTTTCGGCACCACAGTCGACTCATTAATCCAACTACCAAACTTGTCAACTGTAAAGTAAACAAAAAACGTTCTTATTACATCCTCGTGAATCAGAATCTAGTTGAATGGCATATTAAAATCTTACAGCATGTGAGAAGCAAATGTCCCTTCGATACTTTAAGACATGACCGAAGTCATTTCTTTCCTGAAGTCTGAAGATAGAGTGAGCCAGTCTTGATGTTTTGAGCAAACCGTCTAAGGCTAGTCTCAGTTTTTTAACGCTGGACCTCAATTCTTCACTCCAGTCTCCATGTTCAGACAACGTCATCGCTGTCATGGCATTAGTAGCTGTCGCACCCAAAGAATTTATTGCTCCACATGTACCAGTCGATTGTTTTTCACTTCCACTCATCACAGGACTCTCTGCGGAAGACCTCAAAGACTTTCTCCAATTTCCACCTCCGGCAGAAGCCCCGTTGTTATTTAGTGTACTCAAAAGCGGTGTCGTCGTATGGATATGAACAGAATGAACTCGAGTGACGCCTTGAGAGGAAGACCGAAAGGATTCTATCTCAGCCCCTTGTCCACACAAAACTTTAACTTTGCTATTCAAGCTAATAAGACTCGCTTGAATGTTCAGTTGAGTCAAGTCCCATGGCTCAGGCTCTTCACTTGGTCTGTAGTAATTGGATGAAGGAGAGTCTAAAAATGACTTCACGATATCTTCAATTCCCACTCCAGAATCGGGAGTATTGTCCTCTCCAGTGTCTTTAGCTTCTCTCTTTATTAAGTCCACAAGAGATCTCAGAGGCGAGTTTGGAGTGTCTACAATCCCTTCGTCAACCAATTCCTTATTGCTACTACCCGATGATGCTGTAGATGCAAAGTATTCTGCAGGACTCATTTTCTGCCTTTCCAAGAAGTCAAAAGCTTCTTCAATAAGAGATTGATCACAAATAGTCAGCAGAAGACGGCACTACAAAATAATCAATAAATGAATCAATCTGCATCTCTCGACGGACACACATCGTGAGTTATTCAATGAATTGGCTTGTATACCCGGTGATAAATCTCCTGTACAAACCGGTGCATCCCGTGAGTCTTTCTCTCTTTGGCAAGTTTCATGATCACTTGCATTCTTTCAACGATTTCTCTCCGAAGTCTTTTGATCCCTTGCACTGAGTGATGAGTCATGTCAACCTTGCTTGTAGCCTCTTCTTTCGTCTTGTCCCAATTTCTGAGCATCCTACATTCAAGTATTAATTCCGTGTGCATTTAAAGTATAACGAGAATCATCTAGGCTGCAGGCTTATTACTACTTTCCAACGTACCGTACAAGACCACCCCTCTCATACCCTTGTGCATAAGCTGTAAAAGCTCCCATCGTAATTGTGTCATGAAAGCCACTTTTGTGCAAACTCTCGTTCTGTGCCCACATCCTTTGTAAATGTAAATTCAACGGAACAAATTCCAGAGTGCAATCTGCCTTAGTTGAGCTTTGGCGAAAATCCCACCCTCCACTACTTCGTCTTAAGTTATGTCGTGCTTGCGTGTACAAGTTTATTAGCCACAAATGCCGTTCGATTATATCCACCTGTCTCGAATGCCAAGGTTCTCGAAGTTCCCCTAATCCAATCATTTCCTGGAGTAGTTCCTTTTCTTCTGCTATCCACACCGATCTAAGATAATATTTACTTGTAAGCAGTGTCATCATCACTGATAATACCAATCTTTATATTCATCACTTACAATAATTGCTGAGGAAAGAGAAAGCTTAGCTTAGATTCGGCCATAATTTCATGAACGAAAATATCACCACCGAGTCCGGAATGAAATCTATATGTCTGCACGAAAGGGTGACTGAATAAAAGACCAAAATTGTTCTGTAACGGAATCTTCAGCTTTGTTCCAAGTCTTGGTGGCAGAGATTGGGTTCTTCTATGCGAAAACATCTGAAAAGACAACAGACATTTGTGAATATTATTCACCAAGTCATTAAGTATTATTTTAACAACATAGTAATCCAGTACAAGATATCAATCTGAACTTACAATGGTCTGGCCAGCAGATCCACAGTTCTTGGTATCATATCTGTTTCCAGAAGTTAAACGACAAGGCGTACTTTCCGTACTTGTGCGTTCCTCTCGCTCCAAGTTCCACACAGTGATACTTAAAAAGCCAGGATGAGTACTTGGGTGACATTGTGCAGTGGGAATAGGAGAAGTAATAGGTAGTCGTATTCTTTCAACAGATTTCAAAGCTCCTAGTTGAAGACTCAAATGACCGACAACAGTCTGAGTCCCAGTCATCCGTTCTCGTACATCGTATACAGAGAAACGAACTTCAGTTTCGTCAGATAGTCCATCGCTTTCTCTAAAACTTACGGTAGTAAGGAAAACAGGGTTACTCGTTCTCTACAACACAATTCAGAAGAAAATGACATTTTAGACCTCATCCTGCAATTAATGACTTGATTTCCTTCCAACCTGAGTAGCTTCTGTAGAAGCATACTTGACCCAATGAGACGAGTTGCTTCGTACATGAACATAGATCTTAGGATTAGGAGCACGGCCATGAGAGTCACATCTGAGGTTGTCGCATGACAGGGAAATGTCACAAAGCGGAGACTCAGCAAGATCTGCCAAAAACACTACACTGTTTATCAGTCCTAGAACGAATTATCCGCGTGTCTCACCTTCAACATAGCCACTTGACTTGATCTGAACCTCACATGCTGCGGCTGCTTTTGTCTGAAGTGTCTCCAACTGCCTCTTAAGAGACTCCAATTTCGTCTTCATTGAACTGAAAGACGCTCCTGAGATTGCTGTCACCCATGCCGATCGCTCGCTTTCACTTGGTGCACTTAACCAGTAAGTCGGACCAGAATGAAATGCTGAAATCCAACCGAACAAACCACAAATCTTAAAACATAATCTCACTTTCCCCTACCAATACATTCTCCATAACATTGTATGTCTATGCACCAAGTAAAAAGTGGAATCCAGGTTGATTCGGGTAAGTTGCTTGGTCTACAGATACACTGCAATTCTCTAACACAATTACACCCAAAGGTTCTGACCAGTGGTCAGTTGTCTTCAAGTAGAAAAGGAGATTTCCGGCGAGCCTAAACCATCTGTCGCAGAAAGCTACATGAAAAGTAAACATCATTAACTCAAACCAGATTTGTCATAAAAACCGTAAAAGAAAGTCTAGTTAGTCTACAAGCAACTACATAATTTAAAATCCACGAGGAAACAAAAGCTCACTAACTTAATAAGACAAGAAACAGAGGATTGAAAATATACCTTCAGAATTGGGAGCAACACAACTCAATCCAGAAGAACCTTTACTGTTTCTTCCTACACGTAGAAAGGTACAAAAATCAACAGTGAAACTAAAATATACGCGTTCATCTCAACATTCTTCGTACTCATGCAAACTGAAGTTTCACACGTGCAACATCTACAATTCTCATACTGATACATTCTACAAAACACATACATACTTCGTACCCACATGCATTCTCTTCTTTCATTACAATAACCATCAAAACTCAATTTATCCTTGCTTTCAACATAAATCAATTAGGAATCCAATTAAATTCCCATTTCCGGAGCAACTTTCCCCATGTGTGCTTACTTTGAGCTCTTCTGAAGAATCCCTCGGGTTTCTCCCTTAATACGAGGATCCCTTCCTTCTCGTACTTATGGCCAGATTGGGCTGCGAGGTTCAGGAGGTCTTCCTTATTGAACCTCATGACCTTTCTTCCCTGTCTTGTCCGTTTGGCAGCTTCAAACTTCTTCAAACACTAACCTTCCATGATAGTCCCTCGTCGACTACATCCACCATGGCCATCCACTTGCTTTCTCCAGACCTGTAAAGGTGGTTCAATAATCATCATCATTTCATGATCTCAAACACAACTGAAGAATAAGAAGTAGGATGGAACGCAGACAAAAGCTCTAATATAAGAAAAAATCTTTTCAATTGTGTATAAGCCAAGGAAGAAGCATAATAATCATATTTCAACGTAATGGGACACCCATGATCCTTCTCTCGCTCATGCAAACATTGATTTCAATACAGAGGTTATAAAGGGACCAAAACTGCTCCCACGAGACCAACACACTACCACAAAATTACATCCATTCACGGGATTACCAGAGGATTTTTGTCTTTCTCCCCTCAAGACACAAGTCCCGTGGATACGGAAGAACGGTGTGTGCAACAAGGCAGAGATGTGGTCTCCTACAGACGTATTATGATCTCATGCATGACTCTTCTCTGCTGTCCTGGTGTTAACTAAGACGGAGGTATCGAAACGGAAAGAAAAATGGGACGAAGAAAGTACTTCTACGATAACTCTCAGGTGAAATGAGAAGTGCTCAGCTGGGGAACAAGTGGTGCTGAGAGAACCCATTTACTAAGGTAATTTCCCCAGTAGAATCCACGTAATTAAATGGAAGCGAGGCGGAATTGGGCACAGCATTACTTGCATGAGATTTAATCTCAGCCTTTCACTCACTTAATTTACGACCTGAGGGGAGTTTAGTCCTACAACAATTCTTTCACCTTAATGAGCCTCTGTCAACACCAAATGCCATAGTCCCCAATAATGTCACAAAAAATTCGACCTGTCCTTCCTGGACTTTCCTCACGTCTTTCAAGAAGCAATTAGGAACTCCCCGGCCCAGCCACCACCACCACCTCCAACTGTACTCATCTCATTCTCTCATACATTTTACACGAAGGGAAAGCACAAAAGGAAACTCTTATCTCTCAATTTATGGCTACTTCCTTCCTTCCACAAGACTTTAATGCCCCCTTCCTCTCCACGCACTTAAGTCCTCACCTACTTCTTCCCTTAAACTATGTGTTCCTTCCTTTTCTGACCTCTCAGTCTGCTCCTTATTTCAATGAATATCTCGATTCTGCTTAAGATAGTCCATCCAAACTCACTGACAGAAGTTACTACAAATTACTGCCCACTTGCACGTTCTTCGTCAAGCCGAATAAGCCTAAGTAGTGAGTTTCTTTTGTAAGTGCGGGTTACACTCGTCGTTATTGATTATTGAAGGACCCATTCCATTTCAGCCTCTCCATTATAGATTACACTCTAACCTTGAAAGTACCACAACCACAGTATCAATTATCTTTCACAGAAAGCACAAGTGGACCTTTCGTTATTAAAACAAGATGCTCACTCCTCATAATTTATAGCTACTAAAAAACTGAAAAATTATCCTCGACCCGTAAATCGTATAGGTTTTATGGGTTCCATTCACTATGTTTGTAATATGAGAATCTTGATGCAAACTACCAGAAGTACCAACTACTGAACAGCTTACACTTCTGATATGTAACACTTCTTATGTTTCTCCAAAGAATGCATAATATGTAATCAAAATAACTATCGCATTTTTTGCATGCCAAAACAACTCGTTAACTTACTTGGATTGGAAGACTAATCGGGTGGTCGGCAGTACGTAGCAGTATCTTATTTCCTTTCCCCAAGTAGAGCAAAGCAATCTAAACAAACAAGTACAAAAATTTTGAAATTTAAAGCTTAAACGCGGACTGTTTAGAGTAATGTATTTCTATTTTTAAATCTACTTCCGTAATATTTACTGGTTACTTGTTTTACAAGAAAACTCAAACACAATGTACAAAAATGAGAAGAAACAATATTTAGAACCTCCAAATCTCTTAAGTAAATATGTAGAACTAATATTTAGAGCCAGCACACGTGTGAATTACTAATTACAAAGTAATACTGATACTCCATATTCCCACCTGAGTTGTGAAGTGATGAGCTGAGTTAGTGAGAAACAACAACAATGCCGAATCAACAAAAGGTGAGTCAATTGTTTGCTGAAGTATATTTTTCTCTACCACCACCACCACCACCTTTGCATCATTCCTCTTTTATCTGTATCGATATTTATTGTTTCAGGTTGTTCCTTTTCTGCTCATCACCACCTTTTAGCTGTTTAAACTGTCGATGTTGAACCAAAATATTAAAAAATATGTCACCCAGCTAACAATTCAGACGACTAATCCAATGTGCGAAGAAACACTAAAATAATTCTTGTTTAAGTCAGTCGGGGTGGTGGTGGTTCCTTCTGCTTGCTGTAGTGGTGGTCGTTGTCCTACTGATCTCATCTTCCAGTAGAACCGGATGAAAACTCCTTTGCTCGATGTTTCCCATCTCTGGAGACTCCCACATTTCCCTGCCAGACATTCTTCAGACTTGCTTCAGACATTCAGACTTCTAATTGTCCATGTGCACTGATGATTATTCGTCACTCAAGTGCAAATAAATTCACGTGAAGCAAGATAATACGAGATCAATACAAAATTTATATTCCACTGCAGTTATTTCAAGCTTAAAATTTAAAACATATTACAAAAAGTCTTAGGGTGGCAGAATCAATAACCTACCCTTAACAGACTACAAACATGGAGTTACTTATGAATTTACAAAATTCACATAATTTGGTACGGCATTCAGTTTGGTAGAAAATAAATATGAAATAAGAAATATGATGGCAGTCACATGAGCTATTATTAAAGCTCCACAAGGAGCGTAATTACTAGAGAGGAACATATTTCACGCGTGTACGTTACAGGTGTTACTATTAATACTATAGAGTAATCAAGGAAGCTGAGGACTAGTTGTCGTTCGATCGCTTAAAACCGTGGCCCAAGCTGGATTGATTCCCAAGAATGGTACTGGAAGCTGTGTTGAACAAAGGTGGTGGAGACTGGAACTCTATGGCAAAAAGATTACATGTATTTAGTAAGACCCTATGTTACCAAAGTTTAATAGCAGAAACATAAAATATAAGCAAAAGTACAACCTCCACGATGACGGAGAGGAGTCGACGAACGAAATAAAGATCGAGATTCCCGTTCTACAAAAGCAAAGAAAGCGTACAAGCAAGACTATAATGCAGTGGAATAAAGGTGTATTAAGTTGGGAATTGCAGGGTTCTGCTGTGCACTGCAGCTTAGGAATAAGTGCTTCAAACCAAGCTTCATGTTTCTTCAGAGAGTGAAGGAAATTTCAAACCAAAAAAACAACCATTTAAATAGGGATCATTTCATTTTGCACCGGGTGACTCACGTGATGGTGACGAGAAGAGAGTATTCACACGATCGTAGCTCTGATTGTACTGGATATTTACAAACGGCGGAATCACCGGGTCCATTCCAGACGAACCCGGCGTTGCATGCTGTGGTCCGAACACCCTGGACGAGGTTCGATCCCCACCCCCACTGTTATTGGAAGACTCAGTAGCTCTCGCGTTCCCAGCGGCATGACCATCCGACTTGGAGGAATTAGACACAAAAATATCTCGTCCACCCATTCCACCACTAGCAAATCGCTTCAAATTTTTGTGAATAATCAGCTCATCGTACACTTTTTCGTGTAACTCTTGTACTTTGGCAGCCAACGACACAACCGTATCCTTTGTCACTTTCATAGCGGCTGGTAAATCTACGAGAAAACAAATATTATTGTAAGCCTGTCAAAGTATGCATCAGAATAATTCTCCTCACTGATTTGTGAAAGAAATATACCTTTAGCAGATCCAGATTGCAATACAGACTGTAATGCGACTTCACATCGTTCGATTTCCCTCTTATAATTTGTCATCCTCTCCGTGTAACTATTCACCAGTCGATAAAAGTAGCTGCTTGGGTCGGTAATGTTTCCTTGCAGAGCCAAAGGTGTTTCTCGAGTGACCATTGCCATATCCGCATTCCGCACTTCCTGATGGTTATTAACGAATTTAATCAATGTAATATCCACTTTTTTACATTATAGTAGTTGATGCTCGAAAACAAAACTTCGCTTACCTCAGCAACCTCTTTGATCAGAGCCGTGCATATCATATTTTGTCGACAGACTTGATTGGTCAAAGTCAACAAGGCCACCCGGATTTCTTCAATCTCCTCCGACAACTTTTCGATATTTTTGTCGCTAGCACGTGCCAATTCTGTTATTTTCACCTTTTGACTTTTGATGTGATTTCTATAACATACCACAACAACAAATCACAAACCGAGCAGCTAACAAACGTCACTCTTGTTGATACAACACAAAATATTTACTACCTTAGTTCATCAACCAATTGAAGCACTTCAGCCGGCACCGGAAGTTCTTTCCAATCTCTTGCCTCAGTACTCTTCCCCGCTTCAAACCCGCCTCCGAATCCGGGAGCTCCACTTCCTCCTTGAGTGCCCCC
>JAQGAC010001476.1:0-13719 GCA_034696585.1 Isotomurus maculatus | reverse complement strand
CCAACAACCAACAGAGCTCCTCAGCACAGACTGCTGCGTTCTCTGGAAGTGAGAGTTCGTCTTTGACGTCGTCCTCCGCTGCGGCTGTCGCCCACGCCACTTCCAACGCCAACAATCAACAAACTTCATCTTCATCTAATTCCGTTGCTTCGGATTCTGGCTCTTCTGACTGTTCTCCATCTGCGAAAGGATTGACGTGGTCGTTTCCCTTTTCCTTTGCACGCGGATCTTCTCCAGTCGCAGCGACGCTGAGTATCAAAGTGAAGGAATCTGACGTTCCTCCTCCCCCACGTGACATTTTGGAGTTCCTTCAGCCCAACTTCCTCCAGAAATTAAACTCCGTCCCTCTCATCGTTTCCAAAATTTTATCTGACGACAAATAATTTTTATTTATGAATATTTTGAATTTCGAACATTTTTATTTTGAATTTTGATGGTGACAATGTTTTCGTTTATTCTTTTGCGAATGTATTTTATTATTGCTGGCATTTCTGCGAATAAATATTTTGACTGATTACAGAATTTTGAAAATTGGTTTGTTTTATTTCCGTTGGAAGGAGGAATCCAGCGAAATCAGTTCCCAACTTCGCAAGTCAAAACGAAGTGGTACTTCATTCGTCTTTGCTTTTACTTGAGTTAATTAACACTTAATTAATTACTTAATTAACTAATTAATCTTTCCACAGGCGTAAACGATTAGTTTTTTCAAGTTCTCATTGTTGGGACGATTGGAATGTCACGGAATTAAGAAAAGTGGCGAAAATATCTACCCAGTTAATGCCATCAGGTTAGTTTCCACTCCTTTATAATTTCTCGAATATTCGACTGGCCGACCGTCGAATCAGTTTTAATTGATTTCACTGCTATTTCAGCTTCCACGACGAAAAGTGGACTTGGAGGCTCTGACGGCAATGTGAATGTCTGGGATGGATTCAATAAGAAGAGACTCTGCAACTCATTTCTTGGAAACTTGCAGGAACGATGTTGGCCATCGCTTGTGAAACCGAAGAGATTCCGAATCCTCCGCCAGAAAACTGCATCTTTATACTATAGGACACGGATCCAGAAATTTTTATTTAATTTTAATTTATTTTAATTTTAACCTCAGTAGCACCCACGTCTTCTTACACTCTTCACTTTGTAAAGTTTCATTTTTAAATATGTTTCACACTCAACTTACAATGCGTCATCCACCCGTGTTTGAGAGCTACACCAAAATGCTTGGGGTCATTAAATTCACTAAAAGATTACATGAAAAAGTGTGAAAATTTCAGCGGCTGATGGTGGATGTTGTGTTCAAAATTTCGAGTTAAAATAAAAGCGTACGTTAAAGTAAGGCGTTTTCAACGTTATTAAAAAAATTCCTGCGCCAACAAGAATTTTTTTAAACAATGTCTGCTAATTTTTTGATACAAAATCGCTTTTAAAATGACAACACACAACGACATGTTTTATTTTGGTGGTTATCAAGTTGTTGATAAGTATCTACAACTTGTTGAAGTTACCATGATACCGTTTTTTTCGGGAAAAGTGACCATCTTACTACGTGTTAACCGTAGAAAAAAAGCAGTGTGGGTTTTGAGGCATTTCGTATAGACGGTCTCATGCTTCCCAAACGAGACCTGAGTTAGCTAATTCCTCAAAGGTTTCTGCACTGTCCTATGACATTTGCTAACGGGAAGCATGAGCCCGTCGATGTTCAATCACTTCCAGAAGTCTAGGCCCGCAGGAGACAATAGTGGAAACCCTTCTTTTACATTTTTCAAAAATTTTGGAAATTGTTCGAGCAAACTCTATTCGAAAAAGAGGCAAATGCAAACAAAATTTTCAACGTCAATGCCAAAATTTTGAAATTTTCAAAATTTTACATAATAGCACTAGCGATGGTCCACAAGTCAAAGGAATTCATTTTTTGGAAATAAAATTCTTGTTTCTGCAAAAAAATATTTTGAAAAGTCGAAAAACGGAATTTTCTTTTTCAAGTCAAGATTGTGGCCGAAAGGTCGACCTTCAGCCGATGAAATTTTCGCATTTTTCATGTAATTTTTAGTGCATTTAATGACTTCAAGCATTTTCGTGTAGTTCTCAAACACGAGTGGATGACGCATTGTTAGTTTCCAGTATTTAAATCCACTCACTCATTCAAATGTTAAGCTCCACTCATCTCCGTAAATCCCAACCGACTTGCGTGTGTATCTTAAATGATACAATTTAAGTGTAGTTTTAATTTTTATAAGCCCTGTTTTATTGAAATAAACAGAAGTTGTGTACCCTAAAATAAAATACAAGCGGAAATGCTGAAATAAATCAAAGCCACAAATCGTGGAGCAATCAATTACTTTCATCCATAAGAATTCAGTTGCGCAGTAGGCTTAATCAGTTCCAAGGAGAAGTCTGTTCGGCTTTCGAGGAAAGAGAGGAGATGCGAGTGTCCTGGTTTTCTAACCTACTTACCCGTCCCCAGCAGATTCCACTTAATCTTCACACCATCCCATCCTCCTTCTCTGTTTCTATTAATAAACTCAACTACTCGGAAAAACACCCACACTCCTTTTTTGCACAACATTCACTCAACTTTAAGCTGCAGAATTGAAGGAGATGGACTTAATGTCATCAGTTTATCTGGTTTCTTTCAGAGGAACACAATTTTGCTCTGCCACTCCCAAAACTTCGTTCAGTTGAATTCATCGCCTTCACCCAAATGGACGTTCCTCTGAAGTTCCTCTTCTTCTTTCTGCTGCTGAGGGCAGCCACAGGGCGACTTGAAACGGTGAGGTTCCTTTTGAGACACTGCAATGAAATTCGTGTCTTTCAATTTGTGATTTCAATTTAGGATTATGAGCCAGATGTGGACGAAAATACGCGGATCTTCATTCTGGAGCAGAACGGAGTGATGATGAAACTCATCAAGGAAGAAGTGAGGAGTGTGTTTGCTCATTTGGAACTTCTGCTGAATATTTCTTACGTGTGTTTCAGATGCAAAACCAGTTTGCCAAAATGTCAGACGCATTTGAGAAAAAGTTAAGCAGTCTCGATTCGAAGGTAGAAAAGTCACTCGAGAAGCTTTCAGTTGTGACGGGGGAACTTGAGAGAACCCAAAATGCGCTCTCCGCTAACTTGTCACTGGAATTTAATGAAAACGTAAATGAACACGACTTATTTTCGCTCTGTTTGAATCGGCCTTAAACTGTGTGGCACGAATTCCGAATGTGTTGCAATAAAAAGCGAATTTTCCTTCAGATGGGAAATATTTACCGCAATCTGTCGGAGGCTTTCGACGAGAAGCTTCTGCGGACAGAGTCAAAAATGACAGAGGAGCATGGAAGTCTGAATGAGACACTCCGAGTGAATCACGAACAACTCTGGAGTGTAAGTCAACATTAAAAACAATTCACTTAATTGCACACGCCCTGAAAAGCTCTACGCTTGTCTGTCGACAGTCGCTGACGAATTTAACGGCGTCCCTGAATCCCAACCCGATGAGAAATGGAGTGACGAACCTCTCGACAGTTGGGAGACAAACTGAAATCATCCCAAGCTCCCAACCACCCGTGCTGACGGAGGTAAGTCTCCGTTCTGTTTCCCTTTGGACGGGTACAATTGTGCGTAGGAGCGAAGGAGACGCAGTTTAATTCGTTGGTTGTGTGCAGGTGGAGGAAGTGAGTGGGAAGTCGGGAACAATCGAATTCACCGGAGGAGCCAATTCTCGTCTGCGGAGGAAACTTTGGGTCTTCCGATCGAAATCAACCAATTCGTATCTTCAAGTGAAGTTTGTTATGGAGCTGAACAATTTAGAGGACGACGCCCGTCTCTCCATTTGGGGCTCAGATCATGGAGAGGGGAATCAACGCGTGTGGAATGGGTGAGAGTGAATGAGAGTCGTCAGTTGAATTGGTGAGACTCACTCAATTGAATTCCCCAGGTCCCAAAGCAACTGGGAAAATGAACGTTGGACTGAGGGGCATCTGGTTCTGCTGACGCTGTCGATTTCCCCCTCCGCAGCGCAGCAGCCCAGTTTCAAACTCAAATTCACCACCACCACCAGATCTGATAGTTACATTCGCACGAGTGAAGTTGTGTTGGGCGAGGGGACGCAGGTCGTCTCGTTTCCCCCCAACAACACGCACAAAGTTCCTCCCAGGAGTTGGTTCGTGGCGCTGATTGCTCCTCCGCATGGAAGGCCAGTGGAACTCACTCTGAGGTACTTCGACGTCCCGGGCACTCCGCCTAGTAACTGCGACTACTCTTTCTCCCTTTACATCCTTGAGGAGAGTTCCACTGGAGTTCCCTACAAACAACTCCCTTCGTCTATGGTCAGGTGAGCAGAGGGACTTCAACGGAGTCTCCCTCACAACCTCCTCAGTTGCGTTCACTCCGCGTGGAATTACAAATGTGTTTCCTCTTTCAGGCCGTGCGGAAGTGTCAGCGCCATTTCACAACCAATTGGAAACTCAACCGTGGCCCTCCTCTGGTTTGGCGGTAGCAGTGAGAGTGGAGGGAAGGGCTTCCGAGTCGAAGCGAAGCCAAACTAAGTCGCCAACGGCGAATGTTTCTTTCATTTCTGCTTCAATAAAACTTATAATTTAAAGTCGCATTTCTACTTTCGTTTCATTCGGGTTGTTTGATATTTGTGTGAAGTTGGCCCCGGGGCTAGGGTCCGGGGCTAGAAATCGGGGCTGAGAGACAGAGATGGGCATGTCAACATTTTAAAAAAGTATTTCCTGACTACATATCCATACACGCGGATCAACGTAAAGGTTTTTGTGAGTCCACAAAGAAAGGACAAAACATGAACCTGCAAGTTCTCCTAAATTGTGTATAAAATGTCGCAAATTGCATAAAACGCCTTAAGTTTGTGTTTGGGACTAAGATAAGACGACACAAAGACAAAGGTGCTATCAATTTAAAAAATACTCCGAAAAAACTCGGTTAAATAAAAACTTAATACCAATAACCTTAATACAGCTTATGAAAAATATAAAATTCTAGAGGATGCTGCAAGCGTCCCGCAACACTTAGAGCACTTATTTTGCACAGATAAACTTCTTATACTCCACTTTATAACTGTACGAAGTCTCGTGCTTGCCCAGCCAAGATTCGATGGGACAGAAATTAATCAGCCATTAACCAAGTTAATATTCCAAAGGACGCTGCAAGCGTCGCGCAATACTTGGCACGCTCAGATTTGGTAGTGAAGCTTTTTGTACCAGGACACTTAAATGTGGTAAATGCCAACCCTGCTCGGATAAAACTGAATTAGTTAGAAATTCCTGATCCATTCAAACATTTAAACTTAGTGAAAAAATTAATTTCAAGATGATGCTGCAAGTATTCCTGAATGATTCCTGTTTAAAACTGCGGGGGCTGCCTGGTGAGCGATCCCCCCTGCCTCCTCCAACCGATTTGAATTTTCCGGGGGCTCCTCCCCCGCGGGTCCCTCACTTGGACCTGCCCCCGTGACAGGGAATAATGCCGTCCGTCTTCTTCCTTCCGAGGGAAAGTTGAGCCGCAGAGATGACGCAGACTTTCCTCCAACGCCTATTGCGACGCTGAATGGAAGTTGTTCGCTTCGGAGGAATTTCCCTCACCCGAATTCCACGGCAGAGAGAATTTCCGGAAGCTGGACTCCCGCCAGTCCCAACGGAGCTTTTGCTTCTCCAAAACTTCTGCACTGGAGAAACGAACTCCCTTCACTGGAACTGCCCAAGTTCCCTGGAAATCTCATCTCACAGTTCCATCGCTGGGCCTTCGACGGAGTGACGTGTGACCTTCTGTAAAAAACGGAAGTTCAGTCGAATTCGGAGGAACCTAAGGAATTTTCACAACGAACAAGTGACACTTGAGGTCGGAGGATGGGCGAGATTCGGTCTGACAAGGGAACACCTTGTCTTGGTTCCTCCTGATCCTATCGGGCCATAGCTAGTCTAAAAGACCTTTTTTCACTGATTACGAATCACCCCCCTCATATGTGCGACAAATCATGTTCGGGGGTTTGGGGTCGTCATGAAGTTTCGAAGGTCACAGGTACCGTTGCTACCGTATGAGGGTAATACTATGAATGTACAGCTAAAGGACATTCATAGTATTACCACATTTTTAGAAGTTCGATTCTTCTAAAACATATTTTTTTAAACTTATAACTTTCGTATGTCACACCAAACGGCAAACTGACCAAACAAATCTCCGAATGCTTCAAAATGCTGCAGCTTGCATGTGATAATTCAAACTGACATTTCCATCAGGGCACATCATTGCCGTTGAATAAATCTGCTCTTGCAATTGATGATATGAATCACTATCAAATGCAAGAGCAGAAAATGAACAGTGTACGTGTCGGAACACAGAAACCCTGGAAGAGAGAGTTGATTCATTATAAGTAATTGCATACTAATTATTTGACTTCAGGAACTAATGTTGACATCAACATATTTGTAAGTCTATTTGATAAGTAAGTTTCCGTCTTCCGTACAAGGTTCCTCCACTTGCGTCTACTGGTCTAATGGTTGACATAAGCAATTTGTTTTTTGGAATATACTCATGTAGATCTGCTATTCCAATTGACAATGATGATTCATGAATAATACAGGAGCAGAAAACGGACACTATAAATGTCGAAATGAAGATACCTGGCTTGTACTGCTTTACAGACATACGCGTAGGCTTCATGATGTGTAGTTTAGATCAGTGTTAAAAATCTTATCCAGTCTGTAGTTACCCACAATGCTCCGTTCTTCTCCTGGAGCGTTTTAACTCGTTCAGTTAACAAGTCGACACAAGAACCTTCAGTATTCGTAACGAGCTTTAATTTTTCGTGAAACTATCCTATGCTTTCTTTTAAAGATTTGAACCCAAGTTGGTCAGGCCTTGAAACTGAACAAGCCTACTTCCCGTCCAATTTCCAATAGCCGTACACTATTTATCTACGGATTAATGAATAATCAATCGATCTTGCACTCCGTTGTCAATCATTTCTAACTTTTGCTGGTTGTTAAACAAGGACGGATAAGTGATTAATACTCCATGCAGATTTGCACAATCCTGAAGATGAATGAAAGGAATGGTGTGATACACTCTCCTGAACACCGGAGGGGATATCAAACCACATAATTAAACACTACTGCAGATCCACAGACGGGTCCTAATTAGGGCACACACAAAGGTCTCTCCATTTGGGGCTCAGATAAATTAGATGGGGGTCCACAAGTGTGGAATGGGTGAGAGTGAATGAGAATCAAATTATGAAGGTAAAATTGTATATTGGACTTGCTGAAAAGTCATGAAGACATTTAAAGGTTTTGGAGGGAGGGGAGCGATTTTATCAGTATTAAAATTATGTCGTCAAAACGTGGTCCGGCGACTGAGTAAAAACGCAAGACTGATAACAAACAGGTCACTCTGAGAGATTGGAAAGCAAAAATATGTCACAGAATGGTTCAGTTCTGCACAAACTCTCAGTCGCAATTGCAACAAATATAATAATGAATGGAAAATCATAGTTACTTTGAATCAAGGGACTCAAATATCTTGACAGTATTGCAAGTTCACAAATGCGGAACGTTCAGATTGTAAGAGAGTTCCAAATAAATTGGGACTTTCTCAAAGTCACAAGTAACTGCGACTTGCCGTGGAATTAAGATGAAATGATATCGAAGTTGGGTCGCACTCATAAACTTATGTCGTACAATCTTCGCTTAAGCTTTTCTCACTTCCGCCTGTCAATGTTTCGTGATCATTAAACGCATTTGGAGAACGAAAGCCCAATTCCTGTGATTAGGGTAATGATTTTGAGGTTTTTTTACTTTCAACCCTGGTGGCTTGTGGTTTTGATTTATGAACAATAGAAAACTGAACAAGATTTAAACCATGCATTATATTTGACAATTTTTGTGCTAGCTTTATGGCAACCATTAAAGTGGAGGGCAGAGACGAGAGTGTTAAATAATTGTAGTATTAGCATAATAGATTGGAGTGCAGAAGTTTAAATCATTCACATGTCTAAATTGTAACGTATCCCATGGTATACCATAATTTCTATTCCTTCGTGTTCTTGATGTAATGTGAGACTTACGTACTGCACTTAAAGTGATAGTTGATATATTTAGAAAGCCAAACAAACTTGATGGAAGGGCCAACGCCGATGAATATTGTTTAATAACGAGGCTTTATTCATCGCTTCGGATCTCAGGATGTCTCTGGTTTCTTAAGTTTGGTAGATGTGAAATTCTCAAGGCTTCCTCACGTGATCCTCTACAGAATCCAAATTCATTTATTACAATTATGAATCACGCCGCTTTATGAGTCTAGTGATTCACCCACGCCACTTCCAACGCCAACAACAACATAGCTCCACCGCCAACACTGCGGACTTCTCTGGAAGTGAGAGTTCGTCTTTGACGTCGTCCTCCTCTGCAGCTGTCGCCCACGCCACTTCCAACGCCAACAACCAACAATCTTCATCTTCATCTATTACCGTTGCTTCGGATTCTGGCTCTTCTGACTGTTCTCCATCTGCGAAAAGATTGACGTGGTCGTTTCCCTTTTAGCCCAGGTAATTGGGCTTATGGGTGTACGTAATCCGTCCATCCGGACGTCTGCCTGTCGAGGATGGAACTCAATTATCTCAACCACTACTAGAGCTATGCCTTCAAAATTTTGCATGTTCGTCCGAAAAGCGATTTTGTTGTGCCCCCCTGAAACCCATTAGTATGTGTTGATTAAGTCGCGCGCTGTGACTGCTTAAGTCCTGCAAAGTGGATTTCTTCGAAATTTGTAAAACTTGATTTCTCTTCTGTTTTCCAACGCAATCTTATGCTTTCTTTTCTAAAACATGTAAGACATGATTGTTCATTACATTAGTGTACAGTTGGAGTTGGATCTTCAATATCGGCCTTAGAAACAGTGATTAAGTGTGTTTCTAAGAAGCAGTAGAAAATTTGTTAGAGGCACTTCTACCCTTTAACCATGTCAGATGAAGTTCACATTTTACAGTTATGTTGGGATTATAAGTTTGTTGTGTCTATCAAAAGTTGAGAACTCTACGTTAACTCAAAGGCCCGTACGGGGTGATTAAAATTTTACTGAAAAGTTACATATTTTAGTTAATAGACAATATCGCTAGAATTGATTGACGTACAGACTTGAAACTGCACATGTGATAAAACTGGCAGTTGTTGTTATTTTAAGTATTGCAGAAGTAGTTTGCCCCTTAGCAACGACATTTTAACTTTTACTAACTTCATATCTCTAGGCCCACAAAAATTTAAAACACAGGATTTTATGCCAGAATCTGACCCTAGTCAGCATACCTATTCAAAGTTAAATGATATTGTAAAATTGCACTTTACAGTTCTACGTCCGAATAAGTAAGGCACGACAACATACTTAAAACCCCTACTAACCCCTTTCAAATAGAGGTAGCTTGAGTACATTATTTAAATATCTACAAATTATTCCAAACCCTTAAGAACCTTAAGTTTTAAGTAAATTATCTGGGCTTCCAGAATCTGCTTGGCGTAGGTTTTCCTTTGCACGCGGATCTTCTCCAGTCGCAGCGACGCTGAGTATCAAAGTGAAGGAATCTGACGTTCCTCCTCCCCCACGTGACATTCTGGAGTTCCACCAGCCAAACTTCCTCCAGAAATTAAACTCCGTCCCTCTCATCGTTTCCAAAATTTTATCTGACGACAAATAATTTTTATGAATATTTTTAATTTTGAACATTTTGATTTTGAATTTCGATGGTGCCGATGTTTCGTTTATTCTTTTGTGAATGTAATTTTATTATTGCTGCCATTTCTGCAAATAAATATTTTGACTGATTACAGAATTTTGAAAATTGGTTTCTTTTATTTCTGTTGGAAGGAGGAATCCAGCGAAAAACGAAATCCTTCCAAGTTTTCCTGGAAATCTGCTCTCACATTTCCATCGCTTGGCCTTCGACCGAGCGCCCTGTGACCTTCTGAGGTGGAACCAGAAGTCTAGTCGACTTCGAGTTGACCTGAGGAATTGTCTCAACGAGCCAGGGACACGTGAGATCGGAGGATGGGAGAGATTCGGTCGAGATACAAGTCGAAGTCTCCTCCCGACGATGCAATTTGCGTTGGCTCTGTGTGTATTTCCAGCCAAAGCGAAGAGGTACTTCATTCGTCTTTGCTTTTACTTCAGTTGGATTAATTAACACTTAATTAATTACTTAATTAGTTAATTAATCTTCCCGCAGGCGAACACGATTAGTTTTTTCAAGTTCTCATTGTTAGGACGATTGGAATGTCACGGAATTAAGAATAGTGTCGAAAATACCTACCCAGTTAATGCCCACAGGTTACTTTCCACTCCTTCATTATTTCTCAAATATTCGATTGGTCGAACGTCGAATCAGTTTTAATTGATTTCAGTGCTATTTCAGCGTCCAGGACGAAAAGTCGACTTTCACGACTGGAGTCTCCGACGGCTACGTGAATGTCTGGGATTGACTCAACAAGAAGAGACTCTGTCGGTTCCACAAATACCCCACCGGCATCGCATCCCTGGCTTTCAGCAGCTGCGGCAAGTCGAAATTCGACACTAATGCCTTCTAATTAATCCTAATGAAGAAAAATGTCATTTCTTTGTAGGAACGATGTTGGTGATCATGAGCGTGAAACCGAAGATATTCCGAGTCCTCCGCCAGAAAACTGCATTTTTATACGCACAGTCACAGACCAAGAAACAAAACCGAATTAACACACACGTCTTTTTAGCCACTTCTCTTTGTAAATGATTCATTTCTGAATATGTTCCACACTCAATTTAGTTAGTTTCCTGTATTTTATAACCACTCATTCATTTAAATGTACTGGAAACGCTACAAACTAATTTATGTATTTATTTTAAGGTAATTTGGTCTACCTTAAAATAAATATATAAATTAGTTTGTGGTATTTCCATTGTTGTTGCTTACAAATTTAAACCTCATCAGTCTTACCTCCTTCTTTTGTATTGTCAAGAAAGCTGACTCATTTGTAAATAATAATATTTTTCATCCATAAGAATTTGCCTTACAGGACGTTCAATCAGTTCCACACTGCGAATACAAAAAATTAAATCCAGTCGAGTGGCAAAGTGAGACAACGGGATATCTGTCAGTTTTTCGTGGAAAGAGAAATGAGCTGAGTGTTGTCATCTTTCAGCCTACTCCCACGTCACCAGCAGATTCCTTAAATTAATCTTAACCACCCGAATCTGCTGTTCTCATTTTATTTATTAACTCAATTACTCGGAAAAACGAACACACTCCTCCTTCGCAGTTTAAACATGTTGGCCAACTAAACAAATCTGCATAATATTCACTGAAGTGTCAGCTTCTGCGAAATTCTATGACATACTTTCTTAAGATAGTCTGGTTTCTTTCAGGAGGACAGGATTCTTTGTGGCACTCCCAATCTTCTTTCAGTCCAGTTTACCACATCCAACAGAATGGAGTTCACTCTGAAACTCGTCTGTTTAATTCTCTTGCTGAGTGGAGCAATGGGGCAATCCGAACCCGTAAGTATCTCCTTTCCTTCCAAAAATAAATTTATTTTATGTTTTGTAATTTTGTGTGGTAGGACCCTGAGGAGAATTCCCGTCAATTTCACATCGACCAACACAAAGACACCCGGGAGACCGTCAAAACTGATGTATGGAATTATTTTCTTGGGTTTTGCACGCAACATAAACTCATCTCAAATCCCAGATTTAAATTTGAATAGAAAAAAAAATTTAAGTATTTCATTATTGTGTGACAGATGGACGGGTTCTTTTCGAAATTGTGGGAAATGATGGAGAAATTAAATGCGAGTCTGTCGAAACTGGAGAGAAGCCACGAGACGCTCGCCGCCAACTTGTCACGGGAACTTGACGAAAAGGTAAACTTATCGGAAAGTATTTCTCAGCTTTTGAATAGGCTTTGCAGAGAATTATGTGTTTTGTGAATAAAAAGCGATACGTTTTACTTCAGATGGGAAATCTGTCGAAAAGTTTCGACGAGAAGCTTCTGCGGATGGAGTCGAAAATGGCACAGGAGCGTGGAAGTCTGAACGAGACACTCCGAGCGAATCACGAACAACTCTGGAGCGTAAGTCAACATTAAATAATTTCACATTCACTGCACACGCCCTAAAAAGCTCTAAGCTAGGCTGTCGACCTTTTCAGTCGCTGACGAATTTAACGGCGTCCCTGAATCCCAACCCGATGAGAAATGGAGAGACGAATCTCTCGACAGTCGGGAGACAAACTGAAATCATCCGAACCTCCCAACCAGCCGTGCTGACGGAGGTAAGTCTCCGTTCTGTTTCCCTTTGGACGTGGGCAATTGTGCGTAGGTGCGGAGGAGACGCAGTTTAATTCGTTGGTTGTGGGCAGGTGGAGGAGGTGAGTGGGGAGTCGGGAACAATCGAATTCACCGGAGGAGCGAATTCTCCTCTGCGGAGGAAACTTTGGGTCTTCCGATCGAAATCGACCAATTCGTTTCTTAAGGTGAAGTTCGTTATGGAACAGAATAATTTGGGAGACACCGCCCGTCTCTCCACTTGGGACTCAGATTATGGAGAGGGGAATCAACACGTGTGGAATGGGTGAGAGTGAATGAGAGTCGTCAGTTGAGTTGGTGAGACTCACTCAATTGAATTCCTCAGGTCCCAAAGTAACTGGAGGGATGAGCGGGCGACTCGGGGGCATCTGGTTCTGCTGACGCTGTCGATTTCTCCCTCCGCAGCACCGCAGCCCAGTTTCAAACTCAACTTCAGCACCACCACACATTCTGATGATTACATTCGAACGAGTGAAGTTGTGTTGGGCGAGGGGACGCAGGTCGTCTCGTTTCCCCCCAACAACACGCAGAACTTTCCTCCCAACAGTTTCTTCGTGGCGCTGATTTCTCCTCCGCATGGGAGGCCAGTGGAACTCACGTTGAGGTACCTCGACGTCCCGGGCACTCCGCCTAACAACTGCGAATATTATTTCTACGTTTTCTTGCTTGAGGAGAGTTCCACTGGACTTCCCTACAATCAACTCCCTTCGTCTGTGGTCAGGTCAGCTAGAGGGACGTCAACGGAGTCTCCCTCCCAACCTTCTCAGTTGGGTTCACTCCACGTGGAATTACAAATTTGTTTCCCCTTTCAGGAAGTGCGGAAGTGTCGGCCACATTTCAGAACCAATCGGAAACTCATCCGTTACCATCATCCAGTTTTATGGCCTCAGTATAAGAGTAGGGAAGGGCTTCGGAGTCGAAGCGAAGCCAAACTGAGTCGCCAACGGCAAATGTTTCTTTCATTTCTGCTTCAATAAAACTTTTGAATAAAACTCGCATTTCTACTTTCGTTTCATTCGGGTTGTTCGGCGAAGTCACGTGACGTTGTGTGGAGTTGCGTAAAAGAGGAGTGGCCTTCATTTGGTGGAGGAGCTTCGTGATTCACAGCAGACGAGTAGAATTGAGGGAGGACCGTAGGAGGCGGAGGGGAGACGTCACGTGGACTCGTTGTTTTCCGGAATGGTTTCTGTCTAAAACTGCGCGGGCTGCCTGGTGAGCGAGCCTCCTCCAACTGATTTGAAATTCCCTGGGGGCTTCTCAACCGCAGGTCCCTCACTTCGACCTGCCCACGTTACAAGGGAGACTATGGCAGCTCCGGCCAATCACTAAGGTCAAACTGCAGGGTCGTAAATCCTCAGCCTTCAACTTCTTCAGAACGTCAAATATAGGGT
>JAQGAC010001475.1:0-13729 GCA_034696585.1 Isotomurus maculatus | reverse complement strand
TACGACTTGATCAAACCTGCTTTAGCATCAATAATCGAAATAAAAGCTTTTGGATGAAACTGCCAGACTTTTACACATAAACCATAAACCATGATTCCTTCCCACCTCAAGGGTTTCAAACACAACTGACATACGATTGCTCCAGCACAATTCAATTGGAATATAGAAAACTACAAGTTGATACGGAAAAAGAAGTACACTCTGCCTGCTCCAAGTGTTTTTTATCCTTCCAAGTCAAAAGTACCGGATTTTGTGAAACACTTGGAAGAAATTGGCATTGGCAGTGGCGAGGACGCCACGAGGAGCAAAGGGGAAAAACATGAGACACAGAACACATGTGGTGTGATGGGAATTCGGAAAAAGAGCATAAAATAATATTAGGCTGTCTGATTCGATATCCCAAGACGAACATCAGGTCACATATCGACCATCCTGCCCAACAAATCCCCGATACAATATTCCTCTTCTGTATTGTGCTTCCATCTGCTCCGAATGAACTTTTTGAACCCTCTAGCCTTCCTACGCTGTCCCCACTAAATTGGATACTTAACATTTGCCATGACATGAGAATATCACTTAGTTCAATAAAGCAAATCAAGTCTTGCACAAATCGAGGCCAACGGAGAAGGAGCAGTCGCTGCTGAACTCACCAGAGCTTCGATTGAATTCAAGGAAGGAGACTCAAGTGGTCCTTACGATCAAGAGAGGTTCATTCCGCACCCTTTCCTCTTCTGCAAAACTCCCCATATTGCAAAACTCTCCTTAAAAAGCTCTTACCATTTTACAGCCTTCCCTCACACACACAGCCTCACGTAAGAACATTGCAAAAAGAATCACACACACTATAGGTAAGTAAAAGTACACACACACACACACACACACACACTGATCTCCAGGAAACCAAAGAAGATCCAACAGGAAAGAGCAGAACTAACAGGGATTCTTGGATGAAGGTGGATGTGATCCGTCAGGAATAAAACAAGAGCAAAACGTGTGTAAGTATTGAGGCCATTGGATATCTCCTTTTGGAGAAGAAGCTCCTTCAAAGGAAAGAGAGAAAAAAAGGAAAGCAGGAGAGGAAGGGAGAAAGTGATTGGGCAAAAAAGACAAGGGATACGAATGTCTTCGTCTTCGGTGTGTGTGGCGGTGGTAAAGCCAATTGGCAATTACGGGTTTTATGGATGAAAAGTGCAAACTGGGCTTCTCTCTCTCTTTCTCTGTGTGCGGATGCGGATACCCCAAATGCCACGGATCGGTGGAGTCAACACCTCCTCAAATCCTTAATTCCTTATCATCGCCACAAATGCCAAATCTGATGAGACACCCACACATATCTCACATTAAGTCTTTCTCCCAACTCCCACACCTCCTCAAATGTTAAGTCTCACTCCGGACACTAAACTACACACAATATCCCATGTTAAAGCAATCGTCATACATTCCTTAAAAAAACTCAACTCAAAATCTATCACAAGACACAATCTAACGATTCTTACCCAATTCCACAACTCCATTCCCACCGAATAACATTACACAACTCAAAAGCCAAACTTTACACGTTAAATTGCTCCATAGCCTCAACGCTACTTCATCTATTTTCCCATCGAAAACTTCTCTTCAAGTTGTACAATCCTCGTAGAATCCTCTCTTAAGCAAAGATGGAAGTGACGATGCAGTTTTCCTCCAATTTGTTATACACCTAAAAGATATTTCTCCCTGTAATGACAACCCATCCACTGAAGCATCTCCTACTCGTCGTCTGCCAACTGAAAACTTTTTATGCTAACATGATATTAGCAGTATTCTAAACGGGATTTTTTATCTCCCGACCCGCACCATAAGTGAAGAAGGAGCTCCTAAAAAAACTACAAACCCAGGCTAACACCATTGGAAACATGGCATTTCACAGAAGAAAAGTTCGGACACAAAAGTGAATTCTCCTAATGCTCGATACTCAATACAATATTCCTCCATTCGGAGAGTGATTGGGCACGAATGTGTAAAAAAGCTCCAACTTTCATGAGAAACACGACTTTCATGAGTTGGAGTTACTCTCGGGTTTTTTGCCTCCAGGAAGGCAGGATTACACGGAGAAAGAGAGTCCAATTGAGATGGAAAGAAGAGCACCCAATTGTGTCTCCTGAGACGTTTTTATTCTCTAACAAAGTCGATAGCACACTTGCATTCAGACTCGCTCGATCTTTTCCAATATATAAAAATTCCCAATTCCTCCATCCCACTGCTGTTGGTGGATTACACACACACACATTCGTGCCTTTCCTTCCTCAACCCTTTTCCCCTCAACTCTTTGATTCTGACTGAGGGTCAAATCCTCAGAGAATTCAATAATACACGCTTAGATGATGCGGAGAGATGGATGATGGTGAAGGCTTGTAAAAAAGGTGCATCACGCCACGCTTCCTTGCAGCCAAGTGCATCTCTTTTTATCCATTCCTATTCATCTTTATTATTGGCCCTCATTCATTCAATCTTTGTATTGGTAATTGGTAATAATCATAACAGGCTTCTGTGCAATCGCTCTTTACCAAATAAGCCGTATTTGATTATTAAAGCAGCTCTTGATGGTTCTATTAGCTCTGACATTTCTCCGTAAAACTTAGCAATGGATTCCACTCAACAGATTCCACAAAAAAGCCCGCAGACAGCAATAATTCCCATCACACTGCATAAATAAACTCCCATTTCTCTCGAGTCTTGACTTAAGGGCATCCTGAGACCACAGAGAACAAGTTCGTTCAACCATTAAGGATTTCATAGCTTCCAAGTGGCTCTCAATTACATTCAATAAAGCAATTAAAGTCAACAAATCTTGGGAATTATATTTATTGTGTAGACGGAGGAGAGGAAGCCGGTGTGCCAAGTGCCTATGGATGGGAATGGGAGTGGAACATGAAATATAAAATAAAAACCCCTAAAGATTTATCCCATTCATTTTATATGCGATTTCGTATCAGAATGATGATATAAAAATATAAAATACCCATTCATTTGAATACGAAAGGATCGTTAACACTAAATTTTAATTTGCATATGAGATGCAATAGGGAGGAGTAAAGTGACAATAAAAAAGAAGTACTGGTGGAACAGTTAATTTGCTGCAGATGCAATGAACATTTCACTCGTTGTAGTTTGCTCACTCAACCCGATTTACTGCTTAAGTTTTGCATATATTTATTTTAAATAGTATGCAACTCTACAACAAATACTTGAGGAAAGATTCTCGGCATTCACGTTAAAGAACAATCGGTCGTATGAAATTCCACACGAAATCTAATGAGATCGCATATCGTTGATTGCTAAAAAAATTGGTCTAGCAATTCTAGCATAACAATTCCTCTCTACGGAGGAATAAAAGACACACTACGTAGGGATATTGAGGAGAGATGGCTATTCTCACAATTGTGTGAGTTCATTAAGTCCTGAATTCTGATTGATCTGCTGCATAAAAGTGAGCATAAAAAGTGTGGGGACGAGTGTAATAAATCCTGGGCAAGCATCGTATAACAAAATAACAACTCGGCTCCACTTCGTTCTCAAAGGAGAGTAAAATGAAAAGTGATAAAAAGTAATATTAAGAGTTAACTTGTTCACTTAAACGAGGTAATTTGCATAGTAGTTGGTTACTTCAGCTTCGCGGAGTGTGTTTTGTATACTTTGCTTTCATCATTGAAACGCGAGTCGAACCACCTAAACCAGAATTTACACTCCGAGTTGCCCTTTCGCTTAAATTAGAATTGAAAATAAGGACGAGTCCAGCCTCTCTGAATTAATTCCCTACTGGACCATTTCTTCATTGCCCATCCCATCCCATCTGTTTGCTCATTATTCCCCGTGTGTGTGTGTGTGTGTAGTAAAGCTCAAGCTAAACAAGCAACCATATTAACAATGCATGGAGGAGTGTATGGGTGAAATCCAACGCTCTAAAAGAATGACACAGAATATGTTCTTCTTGCCCTGTGTGCGAATTAATAGCAAGTCTCACGAGACTCACTCAAAGCTACACTTGCTATCTGTAGGCAAGGACGGCTTTCAAGTAGTTTAGACTTGGTCGCGTTACACTTTAATTGTTTAGTCTGTCTGTGATCACACAGAAAGGTCCGGTGCAATTTTTACGTAAACTGAGTTGCAAAATGCAAAATACACAGTGGACGGTTGACGGTCGCAGTAGGATTCAGACGAGACTAAATAATGCATTTGTTTCACCCAGACCCAGATCGAGATAATGTGACACGGAAGACGAAATAAAACCTACGCTATCCAGAATCCAGAATAAAAGATAAACCCAAGTTGACCTTAGATTTCATGAGACCCAGAATGCAAATCGCCTCATGAGAAGATGGATGAAATAAAATGACCGCAATGGTAATCCTTGGAAAAGCCATTTTATTGCATGTGAATCTCCTCCGCAATTTCGATGTGTATGCAAAAACAAGGGAAGGTTTGTGTGAAATGAAATACTGAAATACCAGCAGAGCTACAAGAGACCACAGACTCCAGAGCTTCCAACCTGCTGCAGTGCAGAAAGGAACTTAAGGAAGAGATACAAAGTACTAAACATGGACTGCGTAAGGGACTATACTCTCCTCATCCTCAATATCAGCAGAGTTAACCTGGTAAGGAGAGCGAACCAGAACGCTACTTGTTTTAAGTCGGACTTTTGCATTCTGGACACGGACGAATAATGGGGATCGGTAATACCATTTGGGGAAAGAGACACGATGGAAAATGTCTCCTGCATGCATATCGTTCCATTTTCCTTTTAACTTTGTGGCTGATGCTTAACGACACACTCTTGACAGTTGAATACAATCGCCCAAATGAAAGTGCAAAATGGCAAAAGAATAGTTAAAATGGATGAGCTACTTTCCCTGTGCAAACTCTCCCAATGTGGTGTCAGATCAAAGGCCATTTCGGGTTTTGTTTTAATGTCATCAATCCCAGAAACTACACAACTCCAAACCCCAACTTTTGCATTTCGTGGGTGATTTTACATTAAACTAAACCTGAAAGCTTCCCTCCTATTAAATCTTACGTGCCAAGTAAACCGTTTATTTTGTTATCACTTAAGTGTTAAAGACTTTCGGTTTGAGTTGTTGCGTTGGGATCTTCTTCTTGGGTAGCGGGTAATCTTAGTGTGTGTGTCTGCAACGACCACGATAAGCGTTTCATGACTTGCCAAAAGTGAACAGTGATCTCATATATTACACTTTACAAGGTTGGTTGTGTGTGTGTGTGTGTGCGTTCACTTTCACCGACTGCGAGGCTCCCTTCAAAAGTAAAAGCGAAAGACAAAAGTTAGCCAAATCTTTTTCCTTCGACGAAAAAGAGAGAAAAAGGATCTCCGAGTTTCGCATGGGAATGTGGCACTTCCGAAAAAATATGTGTTTTCATTTCCGTCATGTGTGTTGGGTTTATGCATGAGTAGAATGGATGATAATACTTTATCGCCACGGGAAATTCATAAACCATGCTACCCTGTTTTCCGGAAGATTTACCATTTTAAAATGGCAAAAGTAATGGGGACGTTGTTTTGCTCCTAACACAGTTTATTTTATGACTTTAGTGCATATCGCATCCTAGCCATCTTTCCTCAGTTGTAACAGACTCATTCTGAATCCCCAACTTGCATTATAATTCTGTACAACAAGAACAACAATTCCCAAAATGAAATGAGCACACGATTCCTCAGACTGCTGAGATTGACTGGCAGTTCCGACTGCATGAAAGCGCACAGACGATGAAATATTTCTTCTACAATTTATTCCTAACCGAGTTTTTGACAGGAGAAAAGAATTCTGATTTCTGCTTCTTCTCTCTTCTTCTGCTTTGCTGGTCTTTCTCACTTTTCTTATGATGAGAAATAAATGAAAGAATTGCCTGACAGTCTGCTTCATGATTTCGTGTCTCTACCTGTCCGAGAATAAATCCACCTGAGGAATCAAATGAATCTGAGGCTTGCGTGTTCTTCTCTTCTTCTTCCTTTCCTTCCATGTGCCTTCATCTTCATCATCTGTCACTTTACCTAAGGTTTCTCTTTTAATTCATACTAGGCTTACTTCACTTTCATTATTGCAGTTACGTTTCTCTGTTGAATACCAGAAACAACGCAAAACTAATTCAATGCGTAATCTCTGATCCAATACAATTTAAAGATCATTTTAAAATAAATCGTTCAGTATCAGATCTCTTCCCACTGCTCCTTTTGAAATTGTAATCTTTAGTAATGAAATTATATCCACTTAATATTTGAAGAGCTTTACTCCAGTTTAAGTATGAAATTGCATGATTTCGCAATCTGTAACAAACCCACTCAGAAACACACACACACGAGAGGAATAAAAGAGAGATCAATTTGAATCAACAAATAATACACCACTGCATCAGCCCACGATAGAGACACCAACTAATCTTTCCCACTTGTTATTTTCTCACGCTACTGTATCTCTCTCTCTCATCCTACAAAATAATACAAATACATCACACAGCCTAACTCAAAAGGGAGGAGACGATTTCTCTCTCCAAAACTGTTTCACAATCGTCACAAATCCTAAAAGTAAACTGTAGTGGGCATTGTGCTTCATTCTAAGGCTTTGAATTTGATCCCTTTACATGAGAAATGAAACCTGATAAATAGATGAGTCCCAAAAATCACGTGGAATTACACCAACTGGACTAGAAAAGTTATTTATCGCCAGCCCACATATTCTATTTTCCACACTAGTCTTCTTTACCTTTTATGCTCATAACCCTTTGATACCCAGACTCCCTTTTTCTCCAGGAAAAAACAATAGGAACTCCAGAGAGAAAGAAGGCTGAGTAGGCCGAAGAAAGTCCTTCTTCCTGGTAGACTACTTCGATTTTCTATTTAAAACATCCCAATCTCCAGCCAGGAAACAAAGTGGGACTTTTTTCTAAGCAAAATACCCAAAAGAAACTGAGCTTAAGTCACCGTATCGAAATTCCAATTCATTTTTTACACACTCACTAACTCCTTCTCTCGAGGTCTTTCAATACTTCGTGTACTTTGCAGAAATATTTAGCCTCCTAAATGGAAACAGGATCCCCAGAATGCCCATATCCTTCTTAAGAAGAGAGAAGAGCATCTCCCAAAAAATGCCGAGTGGAAGAGAGCGCAAGGATGCATACAAAATTCATCTTTAGTGTGTTCACGACACTGTAAAAGTCTAAAGAAATGAAAAAAAGATTTGAAACGAGACTTTGCCCATGTTTGGCTTCGATGGTTGTGAAGTGACTAGCAAGAACCAAATAAGTTTGATCTCTATTGGAATCGGAAGTTCATCAATCATGCTACACTAGCTGGGTGACAGGACAGCTAGACGCAAGACCTTTTGCATGCAACTCTTCTGAATGCAAAACACATTCACTCACTCCTTCGTCTAAATCTCAAGACTCCCTGACTCCCCATCTACCCTCTCACACCTTTTTTACTCATCAAAATGAATGAAAACACCAATTTCTTTAGCACAGCACTCTTAAAGAGATCAGTCTCGCGATATGAAACCACGTTAACAGCAAACCACCCACTACTCTTTCAATTGAGAGTGGAATCGTGTTTGCTTCCAATTTCCATCAACAAATACCTTAATAAAGAAAATTCCTAGGTGTGTTTTTTATCCTCATATACAAACAGTAATAGACACATTATCTGTACAAGCAATCATGATAAACGATTGGAGGAAGCAATGAAGTAAACGACCACTCCAGCGAATACTCTATTTAATACTCCTCATGAGTGTCCGGAGAGCTGCAAGTAAATTGCAGTGCCTTCAGAATGTAAAGGAAGGTGAAGAGGAATTCAATTACCTTCACTCTATATACACACACAATGCAAAATTGGGACTAGCGAATTCTTCTCCTTCAGTCCATCAGATAATTTATGATATTAGCTCATGCAAACTCACGCTGGTAGTTGAAGAGCAAGCACAGCAGTGGGCTATCGTGGATAATAAAAAACCAGATTGATTGAATCGCTCTTGACTTCATGAAAGTTAAAGCATCCTCGTCGTTCATCCTCGCAGATTAAATCAATGGAGACTACCAAGTGAATGAAATAGATGAACATTTATTATTACTTAAGCAAATGACCTGCGACCCATCTTCTAATAAAAGTGTAATAGAAAGTATACTACACTTCCACAGTGTGTGTGTGTGTGTGTTTAGTTGTTCACTCACACAGGCAAAATTCAGTTACGAAAGCCCTGAGGAAATGTACTTAACATTAACATTCATTCAGCATTTGCAAATGTAAACCGTGCTTGTATTGTAGATTGTAGAAGAAGAGCGGACCGCTTTAATGCAAAGATGGAGAGATTCAAATCATTTATGTATACACGTTTACATTAAAATTATGCAAACGCCCGTTCATTCACTAACCAAAGAACTCCCTCTCGTTCAAATCAATTCAATTTAATTATCTCAATTCCCAATGAGGCAACCAAAAGGACTTTGCATGTCAATAAACCTTAAAACAATCGTCCCTCCAGACTTTAAGGAGAGGAATTGAACACAGCAAATAATAAAAAGATTCGAGTCCTGCACGCGTTTGTATTATTACTACGCTACGACCTGCCTAAGGGAGAAAAGAAGCCACTCTTCCAATTGGCAAAATGGCCTTCTTAAGCAAATAATATTGTTCCGTTGATCACATCCTCGTGCCTTCGTCTTAACTATTTCTTTATGCCTTGAATTAAATTCTCCATTCTTCGTGTGCAAAAAATCCAAAGACTTTTTCATCTACGTGAGCCTTCTTCCTGCTTTCCATTTATTCTGTTCACCACACTCATCTGTTGTCTTTTGGAAAGGTTTTCATATTCATGCACACCTTATCAATTGTCATATGGAAATGTCCCAAAATTAATCCCTTCCAGGAAGCTCAGACAGAATGAAAATCGATATATATTTTTTGTTCTCTTCCACATCGCATGTCAAATTTTGCACATTGTAATATTAATTATAGTAAGCTAGATTCCATTTGATGCTCTCATTCCGACTAGAACTGGAGTCTATTAATAGAGATTCGTGAGAAACACACCGATTTTTTTCGATTCACGACGTTGTCAATGCTGAATGTGTTCAGGGACAAAGGGACCTTCTATTTCCTACACTATTGGTTCCTTTATTTCTTTCTTTGAGAGAAAGTCTAAAGTCTCACTTTCTCTCGCGACCTGAATTCACTTCCCACACTCGACTCCTTCACTTCTTATAGACTTGATACTCATTGTCATCTTGAAGGGAGTGAAATAAGGCCCCATTGTAAACAAATTCCCTCAGAGAGATAGCGAACAGAGAATAAAGACTTCGTGTCTCAGCCAAATCAATCTGCCTACCAATCCAACAGGGAATACCAGAGAAAAATACTGCAAAGGAAAAATGAATGGGTCTTTCACACAGAAAGTGAAAGTAGGTGTAATACGTAGGCCCGTGTGAGTCTGAGGGTTGAGGGAGAATAGAAAGATTCACTTCATGACTTTCCACGGATGATTCACGTGGAAATACTCAGCCTGTCTGCGAAAGGAGACTCAAAAGGGACTTTTGTTCTTTAGGCTTAGACGAGTAAAATGACGAGGAGGATTATGCTGAGAGGCTTAGTTAAAATGAGAAGGTCTAAGCTCCACAGCTTATTTAAGCTTTATGGACAACTGTACATTAGGAGTAATTAGTTGATGAGGCTTCCCTTCCTATTCTACAGTAGCTTAGCGAGTAATAAAACTAATAGAAGTACAGGATCTTTGTATTCAAGTATTTACGTCCAACTTAAAAGTATTAAGAATTCCAATCATATTTGATTGATTTGTGGAGGAAGTGAACAAATCTCGGGGCAAATTTTTGAGCCCCGTGTCATCCTCCTTGGCTTTCCAAGAAGAAGGACAAAGGAGAAAGGGAAAGCACCTTGAGAAAAAACGAGAGAGTATTATTGGAACGCGAAATTGATTTTGGAGTGTGGAGTGTTTGAAGGTATTCAGAGAGAGAGGGAAAGATCTAAAAGAACACACACCCCAGGAGTTTGTGATCAGACCAAGGAAACTCAAAACTGAATTGGTCTCGAGTCCCGACTACTTCAGGCTACTTTCACTTTCTCCAATATTTAGTTTGTCTTCCAAATTCACGTCCAGCTCAAGAAATAAATTTTGGATTAGAGACAACCAAATAGAAATCCACAAGAGGAATCAACAACGATTTCTTAGAGATCTCTTTTAGTTTCAAGATTTTTTTTATCATTCTGCTACAACAATATGTGTGGTAGTACCTTCTTACACTATAAATAGGAAAGACAATCTCACCTGCTTTTTAGGTATGAATCTAAAATTCAATCCAGAAAATACAATCTGCACTTGAAATCCGATTTTTTATATTTCACAACACTTCTGCACGATTTTGTATATTTAATGATCAACTTAATACAATAATTTTTACGAATCACTTACAATGACAGACTTGGCGCCGATTCACCTACTAAATCATCAGTATTTATTAGTACAAACAATTCACGTACTGACGCAATACTTCACTATTTGTCAAATTAGTACTTCCAATTCACCTACTCAAGTTTTATGATTTCACTGCTAATTAATCGTTTAGAAACACACAAATCTCCTATAAAATCAGTCACACCTACTACAACAAATATTTCACAGTTAGTTTAAATGAACACTCCACAGCAGCAGTACTTTAAGCTTCAAAATCACTAGCAATAAAGTTTATCCTCCTTTTAATTCACTTCGCACTTTCCACGATGCCTGAAAGTTACAAGTTTTCAGGCGACGCGTTTTAGGTAGCACAACTTTCCCTGAAGAATTGATAATGACACAAATTCCGTGTCTCGATGAAACTCACAGTCACAATCAAAGTAGGTTGAGAAGTGTAGGATGAGTGAGACAGTCGAGAGACTTAATGGATCTTCTTCACTTTCTCCGAAAGAACACACGAGTTGTACACCTGTCGTTTTTCTTTCTCTTTATTATTCCATTAAATTCACTAATTACATACGTATTTGATTGCTCTCCACTAAGCAATCAAACTTTCACCAGACTTGAGTAATCTTCCAAGAAGAGACTCTTTAAGTGATCGGAGAAAGTACACTCTCACTTTCACTGTCTTGAGTCCCGTCTTTTAATTTAATCCACCTGGAAAATTTTAATGTGTTTTAGATTCTATAATAACGCCGAAAGTGGAGAGTAATCCTTGCAGAACTCTTTACAACTTTAATACTTCATGGAATAGTGTAGCGTCTTCCTTCACTTTTGCGATGTACTCTGTATGTCTTTCTTTATGTTAATGCTCATGTAAGTTTGGTACTTTCCTGCGTGAATTGCTGGCAATGAAGGTTTCCCTCAAAATTGGTTCATATCTTGGGCATACAACATTCAAACAAGTACCACACCAACAACGCAAGTGGTAGTTCCTTTAGGCTCTTTCTCTTACGATCAGTCGAGTTCTCCTAGGAATGTAAGAAAGTCTGGAGGGAAGATGGGAAGAGACTCTGCAAAATAAGTCGAAAGACATGCAATTTAGAGAAAATTTGCAAACAACAAATATAACAACAGCCAACAATAGTTGGTAAAGATGCTCTCCTATCGGTAAAGAAAGAAGTTCTGTGGAACACTCCAAACCACAACTGAGGTTCAAATTTTACGAGCCTAGTAAAACCAAATTGGTTCTCCAAAACTTTTCCACTTGTGTTTACTTTCGTTATGTGAACTCCTTCTACACAGAATGCTACTTATGAACCAAGAACAGTACATCCAACGATAGGGGATAGAGGGACGGTTTAGCAATATTCGATCTCGATGTGCTGTAAGTTTAAGGAGAATACGCAGCTACTCACGGGAAATCCTCACATTACTTCCAAAGGAAAGTGTGTAACAGTAAAAAAAATCTGCAAGAAATTCACTTTCACCATCCTTCAGTGAAATTGCACTTCCTTCCTTCCACCCACGAAGAATAGGAAAGTTTAAATGTGGCCTTTCTATTTTAACTCAAATCCTAGATTCAAAACACTTTCTGGTTACCTATCTGTGAATAAACTAGTAATATAACTTGCGTCGCAAAATGCTAAAAGACTTTAAACCGCAATTACTAAATTGAAATTTAAGTTAAATTTCTTCGCATGATTTATTGCAAAAAAGCTACTTTTCATTCATAATTCCCTGAAGTTTACGAAAGCTCTTGTGCTCAAAATTTACGCAGAAAACAACTTCCAAACAAGATTACAAGAGACAACAAAAAGCTATGATTTCTGATTTCAACATGAATTTTGAAAATCCTCCAAAAACTTGTGATTCACCAACCCACCCAACGTATTATTTGTTTAACTTGTTGGTGTATTGGCAGTAAAGATTAATATTATTTGTGCCGGTGAACCCGTCTTCTTGATCCTTCAAAGTTTTTCTTTCTTCTTCTCTCGTGACTTGATTAGATTCGCTTGCTCAGCTAACATTCAACATTTACTTAAGAACCATCTCAAGATCAAGATTTGTTTTCCTTTGGCCAAAAATTCACTCTCACACACTGAGAAAAAAATCCAGGACCAACAACAATTGGATTGCAGAAGACACTACTAAACTATCTTCCTTTTTTCCACACTCCTTTACCTCTCCGTACATAAAATAGTTATATAGCTACACTTAAGCTCAATGAGAATGAGTTACTTCTCTGCACACAAGGCAAGCTAATTTCTCACGATGCTCCACTCAAACAATGTTTTCTCTAATAATAATGATAGCCTGTAAGGATGCAATGGAGATATGGTTGATTTTCATGGGAAAATTAATCGATGTGGATATTCTCCTCGTATTCAGGATTATAAAATGGACCACGGATGACGATACTCTACACAATTCACTCCAAAAACCTCTCTGTGAACTTTACACAAAACTCACCTTTAACTCACTCGTACACCTGAGAAGTTGTTAACTTCCAATCAAAAATGTTCCTCGAATTTTTCTATCAAGATTACTCGCCTTCACTAAATAATGAACCTGTATTATTCTGGACACACTTAATTTCCTTATGGTTTAATGATGAGTCTCGAATTTCCCGAAGGATAAATAAATGCCACGATACACTCAACAATCCACAGTTCACGCTTACTTAACACAATAGTAGTTTATTATTCGCTTTCAAATCTCTTGGAGAATTTATTTCACTATCTTTTACTTTATCTTGTTCTTCTTTCTCGTTCGTATTGTTTCACAGGGAACAATGCAATCTTTATTACGTAAAAGGTAAAAAGGCAGTAAAAGTATTTAAAACAATGGACACAGTAAGGATCCAAGTATTTTACCGGCTTAAGGATAAAATTCTATATGGAATTGTTAAACAGAAGTTGATCTTAAGATTTAAAGGATCTTAGTATTTTATGTTGAAAAAATGGTTTTACGATTTCAATATTTCGTTTTTGGTAGTTTTGACAGGAGACTCCTGGAGGTTTTTCCAGCAGAGAAGCCTTAACACGGCAGAGCATGAGACAGACTTAAGCAGAGAGAGAGAGAGACTGGCTCAGAATCTGTGTGAACTCCACAACGACCACGCAAAGACTGAGCCAAATGGCATGTGTTTTTGTGCCTGAAGCAGAATCTTCCAACGAGAACTCTTCTCCTACACACGAGAGAACTACACACAAGCTATTCTCATCTGCTAACTCAACTAACTCTCTGTTTCACTCTTTCCCAGCCAAGAAGATCATTCA
>JAQGAC010001474.1:0-13731 GCA_034696585.1 Isotomurus maculatus | reverse complement strand
ACCAGAACGGCATAACTTCGTGGACGACCCGAGATCCCCAAGTTCATCTCATCGGGTACCCGTCAACGGGATCCTAGTCCGATACCCGTCAAAGTCTCTCTTATTGGGACTCAACATAAATAACCTCCCACAAGTTACCGTTACAACAGGACCAGTCCAGTCACGAAAGAGTAAAGTAATAAATCATTTCCATTTAAATGGTTTTCTGCAGCTGCTCCAGTGTCCGAAGTTTCAGGGACCTTCCCGAAAAACCTAAGGGTTTGGTAGGAGGCCCCCTCAACAAACGCTTGGTAACTTCTTAGTGAACCTTCATGATCCATGAGGCGATAAAGATTCAGGAAGGGGATTGAGGTTACAAAAAATAATACGATTGCCAATTGAACTGTCTTCGACTGCATTAAAAAATAGAACCATATTATGGATTATCACAGTAACGATTGCCTCAGAGGTAGGCAAAATAGCAGAATACCTTCCAGTCTTGTTCCTTCCGTGGCATTTCCAACAGCTTTCGAATACGCTGTTGCTTAAACAAGTATTTTCTTGTTGATACAATCGTGGTGCATACCCAAAGTCCAGAAGTAAGTAGAGGAAAAATTGCAGTGGGCTGTTTCATCAACGAAATGTCCTTAATTTGTCCCCAAAAGTTTGGCCAAGCGAAAATTGCCAATGTTGCATGAAGAAAATAGCACAGAACCTGACAAAAAATTCGTTATTATGGCTCTGAGTCGACTACATTTATGAAATTGTTATGCAAAAACTAATTACTCTTTGCATCGGAATATCCCGATAGACAACAGAAGTTCCTTCGAATGAGATCCAATACGGAGAGAGACAAAAGATGCACGAGATATTCATAACAGTTCTGTAATAGTAGGGGAATCTGAACAACTCCGTGCATTCAGAATGTACAGGTTCAGGTGACTTGCCCATCCAACTTATCATTTTCGAGTTCTTGTTCATTTCAAACAGCTTGAATCTTCGACGGTAAATTCTTAGTATGACTCCAATAACAATTCTAGAAAGCTACTGATACTAAAATGTTTTAAAAACTTCGAATACTAAACAAGAAAACGGATTCCATAACTTTTAATTCACTCATGCTGCAGTAACCATCGCTCAGAATCACCACACCTTAGAGTGCACTTATAATGGGTTTACTAATACTACTAATAAACACGTCAATATTTTCTCAGCAGATATGCATCACTTCACCTATTGCATTAGTTGAGTTTCAAGAATCATGTAAGCCTGAGTTGAGTGCTTGGCCAACTTTCATTCTACTTATGTTATAGACTTCGATCACTTTTCCGAGGACAAATTATTTATTTATGTAAAATTGAATCGCTTACCACTTTGTGTAAAACACTATTTTCATTTCTACCACTAATATTTTGAGATTCTTTCTCTACTTCCTCTGGACTAGATTGATTATCAGCATTTGCTTCCCGTCGTTCATCTCCTAATCTTCTGCTTGTTCTTTTGTTGTGGAGAATGAGACTCGTAATCTTTTCTTCTACCACATCTCCCAGTAGGTCTTTTCTTGTCACGATCCCTTGAACTTCATTATAGTCATCCACTACGACTAAATGGCGAAGACCCAACTCACGAAACAAGTAGTAAGTTCGATGAAGGGAGAATCGGAACGACACCGAATATGATGACAGGTTGATGTAAGGGTACTGCAGAAAACAAAAAACATAATGCAGACAGTGGAACACAGTCTTCTGTTAAATAACACTGTTCCATTTCTTACCAGATTCACATAAACTTTCGAATATCTGTAATCAGTGCTGTAGATCTCCAGTATTTTATTCGAAATCACCACATCTTTCAGTTTGTTTGAACTATACTTTAGACCAAATATTTAGTTGCTTCAGTTTTTGGCAATTAGAGAAAATAGCGAATTAATCTTTAAAGTAGAGTATTGTCACATACCTCAGGGTAAGAAATTCGAATCTTCTCAATATCTTCTTTCTTCAATTCATTTACATCAAAGCTTTCAGTTTTCGTTAGTAAAATTGTTAATTCCAGCCTGTTCGGCAATCCGAAATTATTTAAGTACATTCGCATAATCAAAAGTCGTTTGTCATCTTGCCTTGTAATATTTCCCATAAAGACGTGTCCTTTCTTTCCTTTCAACTGCCGTACAACAGGGAAAGCTCCGTGATTTGTGTCTAGCAGCATGTTGGCCAAGTCAAAGACAGATGAAGTCAGGTTTGCTGTTACAACAGGAGAAGCCATTACTTGGGACACCGCAAATAGTTCCAAATTAATTCTAAAAATACAATTACAGTTTATTTTTTATACCGTTATTTCTTTGAAAATCATCATGACTAAAGATGAATATAATCACCGTTTCCCTCGGTGGTAAATCTTCAACTCCGGAGCTAAGATAGGAATGCACTTAAACTCAAGGAGAGAATGTACAATTGAATGAGTGAACAAGTCTCCTACGAATTTCGACAACATCACCACAATCATCACAAACAAAGAGATGTTTATGTCATTTGTCATTTCAGTCTACAGAAAGGTATAAAAGATATAGAGCACGTAGTTTGTATCTTGCGATGTTGTAAGAACAATTTATTGATACCATCATGACCACTGAAGTTATTGGGAGCCTAGAAGATCCAGCGAAAAACGACGCTGCTCCAAGCAGAGCCATGGCTCCAGGATCAGTGAAATCCCACATTACTGGCTCATCATGAGCTTTCATTTGTGTTCGAAACATGTCGTACGTAGTTTTTCCTAAAAGACGGCCAAACAGTGCTCCAATTGCTCTAAACAAGTCATAACACAGACAACCCATGTAAATCGTTTCTTATGGAAGGATAAATCTATATAAATTACGAATAATTAACAGGCTATCAATGAATTCTTGACGTACAACTGGGGGATCAAAATGCCACTGGCAATAGTAGTCAAAGCCGTCCAAGACGAAAACACGAAGAAAAACACGAAGACAAGAAACAATGAATAACCACTGAAGAAGTCAGGAGTCCTTCTGGAAAACAAGTTTCTCACCAATTGTTCCCACGAGCCGAACATAAGCGATGCACCTAAGAGAAATCTCAAGAATATCAGTCATTTCCCCAAAAAACTCAGCTATTATACTCAAATTCACTAAATGATTTGTTAACCTTCGTGAAACTCTCCAACATGATGAACATAAGATTGATGCCTGACATGGTCAGTTTCGAAAGTCACTGATAACTGTCGCCTACAAGCGAAATTCTTCAGTTTCATATAACGATTGTTCGCTTTGTGCGGCATCGTTTCTGTGTGATTCACTCGAACGCAAGGGAACATTGACATTGAAACCATCGTAAGTGTCGCACAAATAAACTAAAAATAAGGCAAATAAATACAGTTTAATTAACTTGCCATAAAACTTAATGCTTAATTAACAAGCTTACCGATACCAACACAACTTCTATCACTTTTACAGCATTCAAAAACTCAACTCGAGTTATAGATCGCAGGATTTTTCTTCTAAACTTTGCCATTTTAAGTTGAATAAAAATATAAAGACTTCCAAGGATTCCTCCCATAATTCCCATGAAAATTGTTGGGATGAAAATGGTCATACTGAATTCCAGTTTCACTCGCATCTACAAAAAGTATAACAGGCGAAATTCAACTTATCGTTTGTATCTCTCTCGATTTTCATATTAAGCTGCCACAGACTTTAAAACTCACATCAAATAGAGCAGATTCGCTAATCTCGAATACTCCAAAGTGATGTGATTGCATATGTTCTTTGGTTTCATCTTCAATCGTCGCCACAATCGTGTGCATCAGTTCAGTCGTACTCCTCGCAAGAATGCAAGCAACAAAGGTTTGCCATGTCAAAATGCTTGTCCAATGTGTCGACATTTCTTCCATGGCAAATGTCAATCCTGTTATGGGCGAACTAAAAGCTGCAGCTACTCCAGCAGCAGCTCCAATGCATATCAAGTTGTGTCTTGTGTATCCCAAAATCTTTATTACTTTGCTAACTCATCTATAATCTATAATAATAATCTTATGGAGATTAATACCTTTCTTGGCAGTCTCTGTATCGACACAACTTCCTCAAAGCCTTTTTGCACATTCTCCACCTCTTGGAAGGTTTTGGTGGAACGGTGTACGCGTGATCTTTGCAGGAATAACACACAAACGGTCTTGCCATAAGTGCTCCTATCATCGCACTACGCAGATCAGATTTATCCCATGAATATTCCAACTTCCAATCCGAACAATTCGTGACAGTGGAAGATTAATCATATGTCAACTTACCCAATATGAATCTGAAATAAAATATTAGTACTAATATCTACTCACTCTAACCGCTAATAAAATATCTGCAAAAAATACCATAGGTCCTTCTATTCCAACAGGCAGACCACTCATCACAGTAAAAACACACGCAACAGTTTTGATCACAAGCGTCTTCACTCCCAGCATATTTCTCACCTGAAATCCCACAAAAGATAGCAAAATAAATCGCTAATCCCTAAAATTCCAACAAATAACCATCTAAACTTCAGCATACCACACATCCATTAAGGATTCCAGCAATCTCTGGAACTCCCGATCCTCCAGCATGAGGACAGACGTAAGTCACCACGATAGCTGACAATGCTCCAAACGTGCAACTAATCAGACTGAAGTACATCCACAGCCTAAATGTCTTTCCCCTCTGACACCAAACACATTTCATCCCCATCAATCATACTAATCCAATTTCTTAATTCCACTCAACAAACCGTAACTTACATCTACAAAATCCTCAATAAAAGGATTCGAGAAAAAGAGAAACCTCTCTGTAATAAACTTCATGAAAAACGCCAGAATCCCAATAGTCACTCCAATGACACTGATCACAATCCACGACTCACTGTCACTCCTCGGAGGAAGTTTCGACAACCAATGTCTGTAAACCGCCGTGTGAGACGGTCTCAAAGCTGAACTCTCATACGTCGCCATCATCTGCTTTTCCTGTGTGGTAAAGTGATGCTTCTGCTTCCTTGACTGGAACTCTCGACCCTACAACCCCACACCACCTTCATCTCAACCTTCCAACCTCCAAATCTTAAGTATCTCAAAATCCCCCTACTTTCTCAAAGAAATCAAATTCCTCCATCGTGTCAATCTGCCACTCATCCTTCTCCAGCCGAGGGTCTTCCAGAACCGCATACGAACTCAGTGTCCTCTTTTGTCCTCCCGAATCCGCACCCAATCCCGCAGACTTCTTCCTCCAACCACGTCGGAAATGTGGCTGCGAGTTGCTTCCTCCAGTTCCTCCAGGAATCTCCTCCTCCTCATCCCTTCCATCGGAGTTTCTCCGTGGAATATCCCTTTGCATACCTCCCAAACGTCCCACCAGCATCTCCCTCGAATTGGAAGCACCTGGTGCCTCTGAAATGACGGACTCATCTTCAGCTGAAGACTCCGGAGGAACATTTGTTCTTTCTTGTTGGTGATCTTCAGGAGCGTCCGTCTCACCCTTCCCCTTTGTTTCTGGTGGTGGTGGCTGAGCCATGAGAACCAAAAGACTTGTTGATTCTTCAGAAGTGGCGGGCAAGCGAATCGTTCACCGGGTCTCTCCTTCTCTCCTCTCAAAGTGTCCAGTAACTAAGGTTCTCTTCTACTCCTGGAAATCTCTCGTCCCCTTTTCGAAATTTCGAACATTTCTGAAAATCTAAACTTCAAGCTAAAAAATAATAAAAAATGCCACCTAAGAAGGGGAAAGGGGCGTACAGCAAACCCGAACCAATTCCTAATGGAGTGTAAGATTTGATCAAGATTCAAATTTAATTAATTTTTCATTCTTTGTTTACTAATAATTGAATTTTAATTTATTCTAGGATACTGACAGATCTCACAAAAAAGCAGTGGAGACTTGGGCCCTCAATTGGAACTGGAGGATTCGGAGATATTTACCTGGGTATGAAGATAACTAGAACTAGACAAAAGTTGAAGCAGAAAAGAAATTCATTTTTTGGAACTATATTTCGATTTTCTATTTGTACAGCAAGTGATAACGTGAGCAAGAATGTGGATCAGAAGGCCACTCATGTCATCAAAGTGGTAAGTTAAATTAATTAAAGATTTGTTTGCGGGAGGAGTAGAGTAATGGAGATGTAATTGTGTAGTTGAGATTTTTCATTTTTAATCTGTGAATGTGATTTATGTTTCCAGGAACCGATGGAAAATGGACCGTTGTTTTGTGAAATTGCATTCTTCATTCGAGCGGCGAAAGCAGAAATGAGTATGTCTAACAGATTCGTATTTTTTTACAGTATAATTCTAATTATTAGTTTTTATTCGTTAATCAATTCCTTTCTTCTATTGTAGTTCAGGAATGGAAGAAAGATCACAAATTAGAAAGTTTGGGAGTTCCAAGCTACATTGGCTCCGGATCTCTTGATCATAAAGGAAAAAGTTACAGATTTCTTGTGATCCCACGATACGATAAAGACTTCCACAAAATCCTCCAAGAGCGACCAGATAAACGATTCAGTATTAAAACAGTTTGTGCTATATCTATGCAAATGGTATTAAAAGTAGTTATCAAGTTTTGTGTCGTCGAAATCATAGTACTTGGATATTTAACTTTGATTTTATACATTGTAGATGGACGCTTATGAATATCTACACTCCAAGGGATTTGTACACGCTGATCTCAAAGCGTCTAACTTAATGTTGGAGAAATCATCCACCTCTAAGAAAAATCAAGTTGTTCTCTTAGATTATGGGTTAGCTCTTAAGTTTAATGATGGCAACGGTGATCACGCAAAGTATGCACCTAACCCAAAGAAGGCTCACAACGGAACTCTTGAATATGAATCTAGGTGAGACTGACACTTATTTGACACGTAACTGCATTTTCTTAACAACTTTTATCACCATGAAACTGTATTTTCTTTTCAGAGATGCCCACATCGGGGCTTTCTCCAGGAGAGGGGATATGGAAGTGCTAGGATATAATATACTTGAGTGGCTCTTCGGAAGTCTACCTTGGAGTCGAGACAGTTCTCCTGACGAAGTACTGAAGAAGAAACAGAAATTCATGAGCGATATTAACCTGAAAAAAGTTTATCCTGCTGCGACAGAGGGTAACTACTTATAATTAGACTCAAATTGCTTAATCTACAAATGTATCAACTATTTTTTTTTCTTCGTAAAATACAGGTTTAAGTGTGGTCGAAGAGTATCTTAAGTACGTTGCTTCCCTTGAATTTAATGAAGAACCTAACTACTCCAAGTGTCGAGGTATTTTTACGAAAGCACTTCCTAAATCTCCAAAAGGAAGTTTATTCCTGGAGGAGAAGATCCCTCCGCCTGCATCTGCCTCAGCAAAGAAAGTGGCTACAAAGCGCAAATCAGCCGACGACGACATGCAAAGTCCTGCTAAACGAACTAATAATAACGTCAAAGCAAATGGTGTGTCTGCCAGCTCCTCTGCCACCAACTTAAGTACCAACGGTAACAACGGTATGACCCCTCAGATGCTTGCGGTCCAAGCAGCTATGCAAGCAAAGGCGATTGAGAAAGAAAAGAAAACTGCAACAAAGCGGAAACCTGCTGCAGCCGCTGCAAAAGCTGCCAAACCAGTATCACCTCCTACACCTTCACCAGCGTCCATGCCCGTCCAAACTAATGGTCGCGTAACAAGACAGCAGACTCGAATGTAAGACATACAATTAAGCGTTCCCTTTATTATTCTCGACGACAAAAAAGACTGTACGGAGATTTAAAGGACTGTCTCTCTTGAAATCTCTTTACAGCGCAAACGCAAATTCTAATTAATGAACGTCGACTTGCCTACGGATTATGTGAAAGTTATTTTCTCCAAATCTATTACTAAATTAAGCAAAAGCCTGCAAGGCGCAAAATTTTTATGAACTGTTAAGTACAAACGTGCGATTTTTTTACTTGTACGAACCTATAAATAAAATGTTTAAATCAGTAAAACTTTGCTTACAATAATGTTTGATGTTCTGTAGAAATGAAGTTGTTTATAATGGAGTGTCTCCAGGAAGTGTTAAAATATTATGATATGATATACGACTTATATATATGAATGCAAAATGATATTAAAAGTTCACGATGAACTCTGTGATCGTTCAACAAAAAACATTGGGTTTTGTGGTCTTCTTCGTACAGTCTTCCATCGAACTATACTATTGAAAAATGCTCGTGGAGAATTAGGATTAACTTTCTGTGCTGTTGTGTGCAGTTCTTCAAGCGTTAGTTGCCGTCCATAGCCACGTTCAATTAAGAACGGCAAATCATCCGAAACAAACTTGTCGTCTCCAACTGCTCTGTCCTGAATTTAAATTGAAGACGGTTATAGTAATTCTACTATTACATTTTCTAGACTAATTATTATCCTTACATATTCTATCGCCACCATGAATTTGTACTGTCGATTTCCAATCCACTTGATTGTAGCAAACTCCTTCTCTTTCGTGAAATAAATTCGATCTCCTGCGGCCCATTTTGGCTGCATGGCTAAGTTTAAAACCGTAAAAGCTTGTAAAAATTGGGTACAACTGAAACCAGGGGTAAAATCTTACTTTCAAACTCATTGGAGTTGTGTCCCAGTTCTTTCTTTGATTTTTCCTCTTTCGTCTTGTTAGCTTTCTCCTCCTTATTCTTCCTTCCCAACATGGACGGATCAAACGGACTAACGAGGTCAACAGGAACCGTAACAAAGCTCCCACCAGACAATCTACTCGAATTCCGATGTGCCTTAATTGTACTAGAAGTTGTAGATGTTACTTCATTGCTGAAACTTTCGATTTGCTGCGTAGCACTTCCATGAACCTTTTCATTATAATCAAATACCATTGTGTTTCAACAATAGATTAGAAATCATAAACAACATAACAAGCATACAATTATTCATACGTGAATTTCAGCTAATATCTTAGACACAGATCCATACTTTTCTTTTCCCGTCTTCGAGCTTCTATATGACACTGAATGACCGATTTGAAATCGTTTAGATATTTCTAATTGCTCCTGCAATTCTCTTATCTTCCCTTGAAGTTTTAAAATTGCTTGTTCGGAATCGTCTTTTTCATCATCTCTCACTTTGATCTTGGTCACTTTTGTATCATCAAGATTTTGTCTGCATTTGGCAAATGGGCAACGCTGACTGCAAAAATCAACAATCAATATTTATAGTCCGCAATCTGTAGATGCTCAGATCTGCTGCTTATTATTAGCAGTGTAATCGAAATAGTAGATTGAAATAATTTTTAGGTCATCACAGTACATACATGTATACTTTCGACATCTCCTCAGGGCTCAACGGAACTTCCTTTTTGTACTTAACCTTTTCACGCTCAGAGGCGAAAGACTTCATTAAACATTCCAGGTGAAAATAATGTCCACAGACAGTGAGAACTGGAATTTCTCCAGAGATATCATTCCCATTCTCATCTTTCCCAACGGAATGTGTAAACTTCACTTTGCAAACTAAACACGCAAATCTCACCATATTGCAATATTGCACTGCGAAACCAAACCAATTTCGTAGGGGATGATTTGCAACTCCAGTTCTCCAGCAGAAATAATCTCGAAGAAAGGATACTACTTTCTTCCAGAGATTTCATTAAAACAAAATACTTATTGCTGTACAGCAGCAGTAGCGTTAGCTGTAAGAGGCTAAGAGCAGTCCATGTTAATGCATATGCATGAACTATTAACAGAAATGCAGATAAGAAATACAAGCAGGTATAAACAGGTGAGGTGTGTGGGGTATCCTGCCAATGACAAAACAATTATCGCTCATCAATTCATCCATTTCACAACTTTAACTCTAGTTGCATGCAGTTATATGACAGTCATTAGTCATCACTATGCCACATTTACATTTAGTAAACTGCTCTGCGCTCTGCAAGAATAATTATGCCCGAACTGCCATGTGATTCATTTGTATGCGAAACAAATGAACTGCGCAACAGTAGCGAGAAAACCTTTGTTAGATAAGACTCACTCGGGTCACAACCTCACATAATCTCATAAAACATTCAAGATTCAATTCCTTTATTATCTGTGCGATTTTTTTGTATCTTTTACGCAAATACTTATAAACTTACAACAGCAGCTGTCTAGATAGTGAAGTAGATGTAATTAAAAAATTCCTCACATTTTTATCTCCACTAATGTCTACTATATATCAATCAAAATCAAATTGTTGAGGAAGTCACAGGAACATAAATGTACACTCGAGAATACTTAAGTACTTTAAGAAGCAATGGAGGTATTTGCTGTAGATTAAGGGATTCGTATCTATCCACAAGGTTCTCCAACCAATATCCGAATCCTGGTAGGTTTTTCATCTAAAAGATAACGTCAAGCACTCAAATAATGTTCCATGTCCCACATATTCGTATCTGAGAATAATCAGTATCTGATCTGCATGTACCTGTAACTTTCCTACTCCACTTATTGAGTGAACATAAACCCAGGGGCTGTACGTCTCCGCTCCATCCTTCAGGAAAACCGTGTAGTGCTCGTCTTTGAAACAAATTATCGAAGACAGCGACCAAGAAGTCGATGAAGTCTCTAACACTGAAGGTGTTGAGTTAACAGGAAGCAATTCCAGTTGATGTCCTCCGTTAATCTTATGAACTCCTTCAAGAACTTCTTTACACCTGTCGCAGCCTAACACAGCCGTATCTGCGTTGATTTCCATGCAAGCTTTGCATTGCAAAGTAGCTTTTCTACCGCAATAGCACCTTGGGATGTCTCCTAATTAATTAAATTAACATTTTATCTTTAAAATCCACAAGAATGATCCCAGAATCGAAATCAGTAGTCACCCTTACTCGTTTCAATCAACCCTTTCATATTCAACGTTAAGTTAGGAACAACAGCGTCATAATGAATCACTCCATCATTAGAATGTCTCATCTGCAATATCAGCGCAGGATTTGGCTTCCCTTCCAACTTCAGGTTATCTTGAATGCTTAAGCTCTTCTCGAGTAAACTCTGAACAGTTCTGATCTTCATGTTGTCCGTAAAGTCAATGAAGAACTGGTGGAGGTAATCGCACATAGCTAACGAGTAGTTTATGAAAGGAGTCAGTTTGAACAAATATTCGAATAAGATCGTCATTAGTTCTTCCACATCTGCAGATCCCAAATTAAATTATTATTTAGACATTTTAAAGAAATGGAGATTTTAAAAGAATCTCTATGCACTAACCCATCTCTCCAGAACTTAAATGAGCCAAAGTCTCATTAATACTTTGTGTGCTTCCACGTCCTGTGCATCTGAATTGTCTTATGGGATTCACAAAGTTCTCTTTAACAATCCACTTAATCTTCCTGCTAATCTCGGTGTCTTCGTAGTTACTCTTGAGCATCAAATTATCAAAACCTATCGATCTATAAAGCAGAGCTAGCAGTGTTACATCTATGCAGCTATTCGTGGTCTCAGTTTGAGCGGTTCCTTCCTGGAAGTCTTGGAGAAGCTCTGGAAATGTCATCACCATATACCACCAGTCTACGAGCATATTTAGTCAAACTTAATAAATTCCTCTGTTAAGATTACCTGTTATATTAACGGTCCCAGTAGAATCTATACTGGCATTGATGTCATACTTCAGTGGAATATTACTCCTGGTGATAGTCTCATAGCGTGAGATTTCGAAAATAGGTAAAGCTTCTTTACTCGCCGAATTGTTGGAAGGCTTGGCATTATTTTCTGGGGATTCCGCAGAAATCGGTAGCTCATTTCGAGTAGGGGGAACTGGTGTTTGCACTGACTCTATTGTCGTTGAACTGCTTTCACTTCCTGTAAACGATGACCGAGGTCTTGGCATCGGTTGTGGAGGAATTTTTGGAGGTGGACTCTTCTTCTTTGATTTGGGTCTTGACATGGGAATCTACATAAGAGCACCCAACTACTTAAGAGTGTCTGTATACTAAACTCAAAGTAAACTTTTGCTAATAATTTATTGCTTACCGGCAAGAAACCTACAACTTTCTCTCCCATTCCTTCACATTTTACAGAACTTGTCGTAGACATTTCAGACGCTGCGGACGTAGATCTTCCAAGAGAGTTCGCTTCTACAGGCACTTTCAGACCTGCTACATGAATCATAATCATCTAAATTAAAGCTCACAGAACTGAGGCACAAATAGATTCATTTATTACCTGTAACAGAAGACTTAGAAGGTTCATCTGCAAAAGTGACGTGCTTATTTTTACCATCAGGAGGAGATAATCTCCCTTGCAGAGGTTTATTAGGTCCTCTCTTCTGCTTACATCAATTCAGTCATAAAATAACTCACTTCTTTATTGCATTCTTCATTCCAATGTGATTATGACGTCTCACCTGACTGCCTCTCCATGACTGAGGAGTAATAAACACGTAATCTCTTGGACAATCGATGGATGTTTCCGAATTACTTCTACTTGGAGGTGTAGAAGCATCTCTGGACGGAGGCTCGGGAGTCACGCTGGAAATACTTCCTGGAACTACTCTACTATTTATATTGAACGCTGGTGAACAACTGATGCTTCTGTTCAGAGGTATCCTTGTATTCTGCTGCTGCTGCTGGAATATCATCAGAAGATATTAATCATCGTATTTTTTAGTTAACTCGTGACAATTCTATTTATTTTAAAATCCTACCGCATTCACTGCTGAAGCGCTTTGGAGTAAATCTTCAATGGATTCTTGGATCCCTTCAAGTCTTCTGGACTCATCTGGAAGACTCACAGTGCTGCTGAAGCTCCCAGTAATTCCGCTACTCGTTGAAGCCGTCGTTACACTTCCATTTATACTTTGTCCAGAACCTCTAGTGAAATCGTAGTACTGCTGGGGAATATTCGCAGTAGAATAAGACTTTCCTCCAATTCCTCCTCCGTATTGCTCATTGTTTCCTCCATTGCTCATATTCATGTTATTAGGAACTGATGTGTGATGAGGTAATCTCTGAGTCAAATTCTCATTCAGATCTTTTGCCAGAACAATCTCATCAAAAGGCACAGTCACTTCTTGCTTCTTATCGAATCGGAATGAGCTTAGGATTCTACTTGTTCGTTGATTAGCTCGATGCTTCTTATCCTACAAGTTTTGAAAACTTAAAACCCTTCGACGTTTTCGTTTTGTATTATTTAGGTCTATTTATATTCATAATTCATCATACCAATCTAATCTTAGCACAAAGTTGCCCTTCCTTCTTGAAGATGGACAGCACAACTCCTGAAGCAGGAGATTCTGCAGGTCTCATCCACATAACTCGGTCATTTTTAACAATCGTGTCGAAACCATCTGCAACAAAACACCCAAAACGTGACATTTGACATTGGCAGTGAAACGAAAAGCCTAACTAATTGCATTTTTGTAAATCCAGGATTAATTAAGGATTACTATTAATGCCACTCAGTAAAGTAGCAGTTATCTCCCACATACCACGGCCTGAACTTCAAACTGATTTTATAATATTTTGATGCAACATAGCTAATGCTTATCCAAATAACTCTGAGCTTATCATTGTCAATTATTCGTTCCAACTTACCCCTTGGCGAGGTCGGTGGGGTCAATACCTTATTCAGTAATACATCGTTTTCTTTGGCTAACTGTTGAATCTGTATTTCTAATTGGTGACAGTAGATCTCAAGATTCTCAAGTTTCTCGAAGAGCTTAGCTTTCTCCAACGCTCCTCCGTGATCCTCCAAAGGAAAGATGCGTCTGTAGTCATCATCCTTAACGGGACTTTG
>JAQGAC010001473.1:0-13734 GCA_034696585.1 Isotomurus maculatus | reverse complement strand
TTAGAGATTGAAGGAAATGCCAAAAGTCAAAGGAGAATGGAATGGGGAGATGTAACGGAGCAGATGTAGGAATTTCCATTTCCTACGTCTTCTTGATTGTAGCTAATTACACTAAAAGAGGTAAAAGATAAAAAGGCTTGTGTTGGTGTGATGTGCTGCAGATTGCCTGGTTGTCATTATTAATTTGTAACGTGAAATATACAGATTGCATGCGTATGTACCTTGAATCCCCACACACACACGTCTTATGTTTTGAAGTCACACAGCAAAGCCCACAGCTTTTGAGTTTTGGGTGACCCCTGAGTAACCTAATTTAGTAATTTGGAAATACTACAGACAACAACATTAAAGTGCCAACACACACACGCCTATCCGCTGCCATCATTCAGCAACCTCATCTCTTGTAATCAACACTAGACGGCAATAAAACGCATAGCTTCTTTTAATTTCCGTAGAGCTCTTCAATCCTCCTCATTTGAGACTCATCGTCATCATTGGTTGTTGGTTGTTTAGGTTGTAAAGTTCTTTTAGCTTCACATCCGCCGAGGAAAAGTGAAAGTGAGAATTCCTTAAGCTTCTTATTCGCTATTAAATTACCTTTTGTTGTGGCCTAAGCAAGTTAAGTTGGGATGATGGGATGCAGCTTGCGTAGAAGCCACAATAAAATGTAATTTCGCACACAACTTTTCGCACACTCGGCACTCGACTTCTTGAAGAATTGAATGCTGGGAAATAATGTTTGTTTAGCATTTGTACAGTTATGTGTGATTATGTAGTTTTGTAGTCGCGTGTGACTTGAGATGTGAGATTTTGCATGCAGCATTGCTTTACTTTTTTAAGTAGGTGGTGACTAGGCATTTGAAGTTGGAAGTTGTGTAATTCCATGCGAAAGATTTGTTTGTTTGTGTTGAGATTTCCGGGATAGTTTAATGGGATTTAGTTAGTGAATGGGATTCCAAAATCGGATAAATGGATGTGGAGATGTTAATTGATTAATTGTGGGGAGATTAAGGGGTGGAGGGGTGGGAGTGTAACAAAAGGAGTGTAAATGAGCCACGAAGGACTCTCAGAAGTGTCTCATGACCACAACAATAAAGCTGAAAGCCAAGTCAGTGAGAAGGAACCACAAAAACGTGTCTCGAATTCACAGAATTCAGACTAATTTCCCTTTTGAGGGAATATTATTAGTTTCATTAGAAGTTGGTTGGCAGTCACGTGTGATGTAATCACACAAGGGAAGTCTTATCGGTTGCAAATTTATATGCACAAGTCTCTCTGAGTGTCCTTCCTGTGATGGCGTCTCTCCCCCGTCCCTTAGATAAGCCACACTTAATATTGAATGTATTATACACCTGTACTTTCGTAGTTCAATTCGCACTCATTGTGCAGCAAGCTTTGCCATTTTTTAGCACTTTGCCAATTACGTACTTTACATACTTCGCACATAAATACGAATACGGAATTACATAGAAGAACGAACGGTGAGATGGTAAACAATTATGTTGGAAAGGTAATTAACAATGACAATTATTTGAGATCGATTAGAGAGTGTGACTTTCTCGTTAAACGTGTTTTATGTTTTACGCAGACACGAGTAAGCTCTGTTTTAATATTAATGGTAGGCGTAGGGGGTTTTTTAAATTAATTGATAGAAAATTTCTATATGGGAATGTGTCATTATTGTTGGGTATGAGTTAATCGAATGTGGATGTTAGGTATCACAATATAGCGCATTAATTAAGTCATTAACTTGTACGGTTTTTATTGTTGAAGAGTTTTTGAATTGGTTTAAACTCAAGTACTTGTTTATTGAGCTGCTAGAATTCTTAAAATATTTGTAGGTAAGAATGTCTGACTGAAATGTACATATTGGGATAGTGAGTTTAAGTTTAATGCTTCAGTCAAGATTCAAGTTCGATTAATTCATCGACATGCGATACAAAAGTGCACATTAGTAATCGTAAATCATAATGGAGATACTGAATGGGATAACAATAGAATGTTGTGTGTAGCCTTACTTGGTCATTAACTGAGTCAGATAGTCTCTCTGTAGGAACTACGAAACTAGTAAAATACGAATCAAGTGACCTCGAGTGTCTTGATTTCTTTATGTTTTCAGATATATTTTGTGATTTCATGCTGAGGTCTTATTTACATTCGAATATGAAGTGTAATGTGTAAATCTCAGAGTGAACACAGACTACTACAGCCAAATGAGACAATGATGAATTTAGTGCAGCTTCGTACAATTCGTCTCGCGTTTCAAGTAGGACAACACTTCCTCAAGCAGATTTATCGTCAAATAAATGTCTCCACAAATTGTTCCAAATGTAAAAGATCCTTAGCCAGTCTCCCATTCTTATTTTGTCTGCCGCATTTCCAAGTCAAAAGATAGCCGGAACAATTGCAGCTTCCTTCCGGAAAGATAATTTAATTCACGCTGTTCCAGATGAACTGCTGCGATGCTCCACAGTCTGATGGATATTTCATATTTGGGTCGGTTGTCGGTGTCGTCTACGATTTACTTTACTTAAGTTACAAGGTTGGAAGTTAATGATGAACTTGACAATAAGCCAGACAGTATTGTAAGTATAAATATAACCCGGCACCGATCTCTCCTATTTTGTGCTATAAGGAGATTTGAGTTGAGATTGAGGTGATCACAGATTGATTGTCCTCAGGTTAAAACAAAGTGTGTTTGCATACGAAGGTCGCCTTAATTTAAGACAAATTGGGAGACAAATGACTCCTTTATTCCGTCCTATCCTTGAGCTCCCTTTCGTATAACTTCGTACCTAACCATTTACCAATTTTATCCGTTCACTATTTCATTCCAACTCATTTTTATGACTTGGTTTAATCACACGGATATTCATTCGTGTACGGAAATGGTCGGCTGCTTTATTGCTGTTCATTAGGTATGGTCACAATATAAATTGTAGGTAAGACGGTAAGAGTATCGCTCTGTGATACTTAATCAACGTGTATATATGTTAAAGGAGCTTATAAGCTTTCTGGCTGGGTGTCTTGTTCATGACCTGCTGCATTTAGATTTTTTTCGTAGGTGATTATTATCTGATTACTTATTTGGATTTAAACTTTAAAACCAAGACTGCTTTCGCAATATCCAACGTCCTACACTAAATCTCATTAATCATTAGCAGACATCGGCTAATTAATACGCTAAGCCAAAGTGTTTTAGAAAACTGAATTAGGAAATTCACCAAACGAATCAATTAACTCAATACAGTCATTGAGGTTATGATATCTTTTTTGAATTGTGTGAAAGTTTTTTGAAACGATAATTAAACTTTGAGGTACACAATAAATATGACCATAGTTAAAATCATAATGTAGATTAATAGAACAACGCAAAGTGGTTAATGAATAGATTTATTTAAAAAGGGAGAGATAGTTTAGTTTTCATATCAGAAGTGAAATATTTTCAAAGTTTGCATATTGTTACAACCAAAAGATTTAAAGGGTCTATAGTATAAGTCGATTGATATAAATAAATATAACATAAATCGTTGTGTTTGATTTAAAGCACACAAATTTAATCGGCTTTTAAAGCTGGCTGAACAACTAACTGGTAAAAACTAGTTTGAGATCTGAAGTTTAAAGAAGAATGATTGGTATAACGTGAGTTACTGATGTGACAATAATTGTTTAAGAATGGTTGTAACTTAAAAATTGTAAGCTCTTCTGCTCAATGAATCTTTATAGAAGGATGAAGGGATGATAGTTGTAAAGTTTAAAGATGAATGAATAAAGCTTCTAGCAGATGAACTTAGTTGCGCAAATCGAGATTTATCATCGTAGCCGTCGTGTAACCGAAGAATTGTAAGGTATTTCGACATATCTCAGCATCTACTGACTTACATCTCAGGAAATCTCCTTGAAGTAAAACATGAGAAATGTTAAGCATTGTCAAAATCCAGTGATGAAGTTTGAGGGGAATCCGATTAAGCGTTTAAGTCTAAGCCCCAGACATTTTTTAAGTTTCACACTTGAATTTGAAAGATTCTTTGTGTATTAGCTGAGGAACTGAGTGTGTAAAAGTGAGTTTAGACTGCAGACTGCATTTACAGCAAAGGGCCGATTCATCTGAGCAGTTAAGTAAGTCGTGGTGAATTTGTTTCAGTCGAAGGAGACTTTGTGTATAGATGAAGAAGAATATGTTGAAGCTCGAAGGAATAAAGTTGGGAAATGTTGGGAAGATGGTTCCTACAGAGTGGGCAGGTGGTAATGGGCTTGTGATGGAACGATGATAATCAACTTTCATACAGATCCTTTCATCTTCCTTCTCATTAATTAACTCCAATCCAGGTGTGTGTGTGTGTGTGTTGATTTGATTGTGTCACCCATCCTTCTTCTCGTAATAATTATCTTGCATAAACATACATTTATTAATGTTGCTATTTGAATGATGAATGGATGTGCGTCTCTCCTCTCCTTTCACACGATAATTGGATTGGACACACAAGCTAATTACCATGTTACGGCTGTGTTTGTCATCCCATTGTGTCTTACACGTGTGTTACAACTTGACAATTAACAGATGCCGTCGTGTTTAAGTGTCTTTAAACTTCGAAGTATCCTCTCGAGTCCATTGTGACACGCATGAATATGAACCAAATATTTCTTTTGGCAGATGACAAGATGGAAATGACAGTAAAGATTAAGAATGTGTGTTTTTTGTATTTGCAGAAGTAGTTACGGGGGACCTCACACTTGCATCACCTACGATGCCGTCAACAATGCATATGTTCAAGCTAGGAAGTATATCAGTAAGTGATTCGTTTTGAATTCTGACCCTCCTGACACTCTTTGTGGTCTTTAATTCTTTAAGATTACAAAGAAAATGGAAAACACTCTCGGGACTCCTTTACACAACTTAAAGTAGTTCACTTTTAGTTTTAGTTTCTTCTCGTGTCTTTTGTCCCCTACTTACGCGTTATTATTTTTGTTGGCTAATCATAATCGCATGCATTCATTCATAATTACGTTAACGGTGTTACTTGTTACATTGTGCTTTTGTTACTTTGTCCCTGTGTTACGCAGAGAGAGGAGATCAGACAAGACTTTGTGTTTTGTATTGTGTTCCACTCGTGAATTAGCTCTCGTGTGTTGCCCAATCTTTTTTGTGAATTAATCTGTTTTATGTCTTCTTTTTGTGTCTCTTTGAATGGAGAGATTATTGTTGGTTGCGTACGAATGAAATGCAAAGCTTAATGTGAAGTTTTGATGGGCAACAAAGATTTTATGGTAGCCTAATTGCATTGTTAAAAGTTTAAAACAACTGTGTATCAACGATGAATGAAAGATTTACGAAGAAGTTGACAGATCTGGGAAACCTTAGATGTATACATTTCTATTCTAGAAGTTATAGTGGAATGTCGTGAGGTTGGAGTTGTAGTAAAAGAGGTCTCAGTTGGAGACTTCGTGCAGTAGAATTTTTAGAAGTGAAGGATTGCTCAAGAGTGACCGACTAATGTCAAGTGGAGGTGTAAATATGAAATTATGAAGTAACTATTTTGAAAATGTAAATTATTTCTCATTGCAGGAGTCGCAGAAAGGAGAGAAAGATATCAACACGAAGAGTTGGCCACCGTGGGAGAACTTCTTCTGGAAGTTTCTCGTATTTTAGCCAGGACGTAAGTGTTTCAAAATTTCCATTCTTTTTCAAAAATAGAGAAGACAGAAAAGAAATCGTGAATCGCCTCGAGAGTAGAGAGAAGCTTAATGGATTATCTCGGCTGAGGATCTTAAATTGTGGAATTTGGAGTGGTGCAGACAATTATGATTGGGAATGAATGAGAAAATGATTAATTAATTGACAGATACGGATTGTCAGTGGATGAAATCGAGCACGGGTTGCCACTGATTGACACCTCAAAGACGCACGTCAGAGAAATCTGCCCTGCTTTCTTGTCGAATGTTCACTGCCAGCCTGGCAAATACCGGCGATACGACGGACTCTGCAACAACCTCAAACATCCAACGTGGGGTGCTGTCCAATCTACCTTCACCAGGTAAAATCTAATTAACTCATCTCCACATCTTCTTTTGAGCCCAAAGGATTCCTTGTTGTACGAAAAAGTGATGCGATAAGACTAAATGATTAATTGACACAGAGTTGGCTGAAAAGAGTTGTGAAACGGTTGACTTATTCGTATGTTGCACAGCAGAAGTTAGCGATCTTCGAGTGATCTTTAAAACTCGAGGAGAAGAGACTGTTACAGAGTATTAACGTTGTGATTGTGCAGTAGGAAGCTGTGCACGGTGATTAGATGCAGATTGTCACTAATATCGCATTTGACACGGACTTTGTAATCAGATTAGCTTTGATTCCTCTCTCGCATCTCTGGATTGTGCAATGCTTTCAGTGTGTAGTCATCTTGTGTAGTGTGTGTGCAGCATGTTTAACGACTCGCGTATTTCAGCCCATCGCCAAATGGCAAGTAATGCAGCCGGACATGTGTGAAGTTAAATAGGGTTAAGGCTCCGTTTGAATTTCGACATTCATTTTGCACACACACGAGAGATTAGTTGTTGAATGTGTGAGAGATCGTAATAATAATTCGTAATTCTTTTTCCTCATGGCCAATCGATGTCTTAAGTAGGACGGAGTCTATAAAATAGAACGGAGAGACGACTGATGAGTATCTTATTGATAAGGAGATATCTTAGGAGTAGCTTTATTAAGTCTGATTGTGTTTGGTAGGTTGCTGAAGCCTGTGTATTCTGACGCGATCTCGGACCCTCGAGTGGGACATCATGGAAGCACCCTGCCACCTCCTCGAATCGTGTCGCGAACCATTCACCCTGACGAAGGGTATCATGACCACGCAGCCACCATTTTGCTCATCTCCTGGGGACAATTTATGGATCACGACTTGACCCTCACTGCCACTCCTCTTGGTAATTTAAGGCTTCTACACAGAAGCCGCGTGGCTTATTCGAGATTTCGAGACTTCCATTGACCTAGTTAGATTACACGTGTTATTTTTGAATTGCAGATCCCGTCACGCGAAATGAACCTGAGGAATGTTGCCACCGAGCTCCAAACTCGAGGAATCCGTATTGTCTTCAGATTGATATTCCTCATGACGATCCCTTCTACGGGGTTTACGGAGTGAGATGTATGGATTTCGTGCGAGGATTTCCAGGAGTCCGAGCTGGATGCAGATTGGGTGAGATTCGGAGATTAATTAGGTGGTGGCAATTAAAAGACAGCGGGTGTAATTAATGATGGGATGATTTGTGTGTGACAGGCTCGAGGAATCAATTCAACATCCTGACTGGTATTCTGGATGGTAACACTGTGTACGGAGTTGAGGAGAACTTTGCTCGATCGCTTCGTTCTGGATACGGAGGTCTCCTGAGAATGAACCCAGTTTTTGCCCAGTATGGCCTTCACGACTTACTTCCGCTTAAGTTAGACATTCCTGATGAAGGCTGCACTCGTCCCAACCGTTCCATGTACTGCTTCGACGCTGGTACGCTCCTCACTGACAATCAATGTGTCATTTAATTGCATAACCGTATGTATGATTGATGTGTGTGTGTCTTTAGGTGAGATCCGAGTTAACGAACAATTAGTCCTGACTTGCATGCACACCCTTATGGCTCGAGAACACAACCGAGTTGCCTCCAAACTGGGAGAAGTGAATCCCCATTGGGACGACGAGACGATTTACCAGGAGTCGAGGAGAGTGGTCATCGCTGAGATCCAACACATCACGTACAACGAGTTTCTTCCTCTAGTCCTCGGAAAGGAAGTCATGGCCAAGTTCGGACTTCTTCTGCAGAAGGACGTGAGTGGGCTAGAGATTTTAAAGAGGACTAATTAATCACCTGATTAATTAAAAGATGGATTAAGAGATGATGAATGAATTACTTGGTTCAGGGCTACTGGGACGGATACGACGAGAATGTGAATCCCGGAGTGATCATGTCATTCGCAGCAGCTGCCTTTAGATTTGGTCATTCTTTGCTTCCCACGAATGTTGAGAGATGGTCGAAGGCTCACAAGTTTATTGGTACGATTATTTCCGCTGCTTTTGAGCTTTTCACATTTCACAGAAAGGAAAGTAATTTTGGTTTTTTTGACTGAGTGCAGCTTCAAGACGGCTGAGAGATTTGATCCGACAACCTTTCGACTTGTACCGAGCGGGTGTCATTGATGAATACTTCATGGGAATGTCTAACCAAGTTGCACAGGCGATGGATGACTCTGTAACTCAAGAGGTGAGATGAAGAAGATGCTTTTTTAGATTGAGAGATTTAAGACATTTACTCACTCATCCAGCTAATCGTTTTTTACTTCGTGTCAAAACCAGGTGACGAACCATTTATTCAGAAAACCTAACCAACCGTTCGGTGTAGACTTGGCTGCTTTCAATATGCAACGAGGACGTGAAGTTGGACTGCCTTCGTATATGGAATATAGGTCAGCAGAATAAAGACACGTTGGGTTGTGTGCAAAAGATGTTCTTGGCTTTTAAGAGAGAGTGAAGAAAGGGTCAAGTTGAACTTGAGACTTGAGAGTAATCCTCCGTTTCTTATTCCTCCTGGTGTAATTTGATTTTGTTTGATGTTCGCAGGAAGTACTGCGGATTACCCGGAGCAACTGGATGGGATGATCTCTTCGGATCGATGAACAACATAACAGTGAAACGATACGCTCAGATTTACGTGCATCCTCAAGATATCGATTTGTGGTCTGGAGGAGTTTCGGAGCGACCTTTGCCTGGTGCGATGGTCGGACCTACTTTCGCTTGTATCATTGCATCTCAATTCAGCAATGCACGACGGGGTGACAGATTCTGGTACGAACTGGGAGGACACCCGCATTCCTTCACCAACGAACAATTAGCTGAATTGAGGAAAGCACGGCTCGCCAGGATTGTCTGTGACAACACCGACTTAATCGATACAATTCAGTTGTACCCGATGGTTCTGCCTGATCATGAAATGTATGGAAATTTTGAAACATTCTTTGTGTCTTTTTATGAAAAACCTCCTGCAGAGATGGTTCCTTTTATGTTTTGAAAACAAATTGAACGGGAGAATTGTTGTTTTTCTTTAGCAATCCCCGAGTTCCCTGCAGATCCGGAGTCCTGCTTAACGTCGACTTGACTAAGTGGGCTGACTACGGGGGACAATATTCTCACAATGCTCCAGTTCACGTAAGCACGTCTTGAAATGATACTCGTCTCTTTCTCTCCTTCTCGTCTCTCTTCTTTTGTAGCTTTCATGTTTTGATCACTACCAAAACTTACCTGCGAGTAATGCGTAACGGAAAAAGACTTAAATTACTTTCTTCCGCGAACTGTTGATTCCCACGGCAAAAGAGAATTCAGCAGGGAGGAAATCCGAACTCCGTTGAGGAGCTTTTCCTTCAAATATCTGAAAATCTGTAGTAATAAAGAATCAATCATCTTTTAAGGATTGATGTACAGGCTTCTATGGAATATCTAGAACTGCTCGTTTTTACTTAAATAACCTTTGTGTAACTGACTTCTATACAGATTATTAACACTAACACTAACCAATTGTACAATTGCCGTGTATATTGAAAGTACAAAGACTTTTTTTACTAATTAACTCGTAGAGTTGTAGATGAAATGACGTAGGCGTTGGTAGTTTGGTTGTAAAATGTAAAAATATTAGGATTTTGGTTAAATTGACGTAATCTGCAGGTTGCAGCTCCACCGAATTCGCCCGCACCGCTGAGTCCGAGAATTCCAGAGACGGTGGTGGCTAATTTACTTCCTAATCAACAGCAGCTTAGTTCGAATCGGGTTGTTCGGACTTTCCACGGGAAAGCCGCAATGGCTTCGCATTTTGGTGTTCCCACAACCGTCTCTCATTCTAATACTAACCAACACTTCAAGAAATAATCCTAATCTACCGATTAACTCAAACGCAATTGAATTCAATGTGCTAATCTTATTGTAAAAAATATAAGCGACGAGGCTTCTACACATTCAATTCAGCCTCTCTTTTGTAATTACATAATTATCTTAATGAGTGTTGACTCCCTATTGACTAAAACTAATACTGCCGTCCCCTTAATTCTTTAAACACCTTCAGATGAATTCCTTCTCTCACTTTCTGACTTTCTGTCTCTGCTTCTAAATTCAGCATCATTCCAAATTTCCCATGAAAATAAGTTAGAATTTCCGAGTCTAAAAGACTTTTATTAAGGCGAAGTCACGGGGAGTATTGACGAATTCATGTGAAGATATTTAACTTACAAGTAATATATAAATAATTAAATATTTCTTCAATGTGTCATGTGTCTGCGACATTAGGATTAGATTTGAATTGTAGCCTTCATTTCTAGACTACTTTTAATTAGTAAACTATTAACCCTTTTTATAAAAGAGAAAAAGATGAAATGCATGACGCTGTAAATTTGTGATTGCTGCTAAACTGCTGTATGATGCTAAGTGTACCTTTGATAAGTTTAGTGACGAGACAACAGAATTTCAATTGATAGTTACCGTATTGTGTGCAGAATGTGTTGATGATTCCTGTGAGTGTCCAAGCTACTTAAGATGAAGTACCAATCAAAATATATAGACTTTTCGAAGATATTTTTTGTATTTTTATTATCTCCTATAAATTCCCACAGGTATTAGCAGACTAGCTAGCTTACTAGTAAACAAATAGGAGAGTAGATAAATAGATAAAAGGATACGAGTGACTGTGAACTTGATTATAGTTGCTTGTTGAAGTAGAAGTTTACTAGACCGTATTTAGACCTGCCTGGACAATTAATTCATCAGTGAAAAGTGTTCACAGTGATATCATCGCTAATTTTAAAAGAGTAAAAGAAGGAATTTGAATTGCGAGAAAGTTTCCGGTGATTTAAAATGCGAGGTTGAGAGAAAGTGTCGATGAAACAAACTGAATTTTGTAAATGATTATCGGTTTCAGGCTAAGAAAGAAGGACTAAACTGAATTAAGAAACTAAGAAAGACAGACCCCCTCCACACACACAACACACAAGAAAGATGGTCGCGTGTCTTAATAAGCAAATAAGTGTTACGCGTTAATAAGCAAGTATAAAAAAACTCCCTTTAGAATAGTAAAAGTAAATCCCGTAGTGAACTGAGATAGACGTACACTTAAATAATCTACATAAACTACATAATATACAGCTCAGAGGATGTTGTGTTTTATTTTGTAATAAATTTTGTATGCAACAAATGGAAAAAATACAAACTTCACTACTTTAATTCTCTCTCTCTGTCTCTATTCTCTTTATTTCTTACAGAACTACTTGAACTACTAAAACTAACCTCATCTTAATTAACAATGTGTGTACAATGAAGTAATTAATTACTAGTGTAGTAATTGTTGAGTTTTGTAGTGGAGAAAGCATCTGGGGTAAGTTGAGATGTTTCTTCAACCACTTTCACCTTTGACACTTTGATCTTGATTCTATGTATTCTCATAAATGCATACGCGTCTACTCTTGTCTTTAGTAACGAGTAATAAAAATCATACTAACCACTCATTAATTGTCATTCTTCCTCTCTCCTCCTTCTCTTGTGAGCTGCGGGTGTGTTAACGTGTAAGTAAAGAACTGAACAAAGATCCGCAGACTTTTGTAAATGGAAGATTTCTCTCTCGTGTAATGTACAGGTAAGAATATTTCCCTTTGAACTGCTTCTCTACTTCTCCTTTCTAATGTTAAACAAATTGATGGCAGACGGCCTCAAGAAATGTATATTTGTGTTTGTATAAATGTTGTACATGTCCTGCAGAATATTGCGGTGTGTAGAGATGCTTGAGCTTGTAATAGTTTATGTGTTAGAACTGTCTGTGTGTGTAGAACTGCTTCTTGTGGAGTTTATTGTGTGTGAGTGAATGAGAGAGTGAGTGTGTGATGATTTTGTGTGTTAATCTTATTAATTAATTAAATTATGGAAGGAGGAAGTTGGAAGGAAGTAATTAATAAGGCTGGATTTGATTGCAGACGGACGAAGTGAACTTGGCTGGGTACGAGAACGACCCTGCGGTTGGGAAGTATGTGAATCAAGATGGACTTCAGCAACTTCGACATTATCTCAAAGTTGGGCCGTACCGAGGTCATCTGAAGGGAGGCAGTGTGACGAATCCGTTCTTCGGCTACCTCAGACAAGTAATTATGACGAAACGGGACCTGCCCAGCAGTCCTCAGCTTTTCAACCCTTCGCCTTCCATTCCTCCAAATCCTTGCGACTTCCTAGATAACAATTCACCCCGTCCTTTTTTGCTTTCTCCTTCGTGCCAGGAAACTAACTCGCTTCCTTTCACTAACAAGAATCATGCTTTCGGGAAAACAAATCCAATTACCAGTTGACGAGACTGTTAACCGCACACACACACGTATACGTATGAGACACATTGAGATGACACACACAAACGCTTAATTAAATCGGATGAGGGTTTTTCATCCGTGGAATAACCCGTAATTCTATTAATTGCTTCTGCAAGGTGACTTAGTGAGTCGCAGACTCACAAACACTCTTAATGAACTCTTCGTGTTAATCCGATTAGAATAAACACACGTCACACTTCTAGTTGAGATGAGTAGAGTTGGGAACAGGTGGCTTAATTTGTTCCTTGTTGTGTGCAAGTCTATCCCTGCAAGTAGCAAGTTGAGACAAGTAGATTTGTGACTTTGAGGCTGTAGAAAATTAGAATCTTTAGAAATTTTGAGAAATGTAGAGGCTTTTCGAAATCTTTTATTTCGCCAACAATGTCCCTTAAAGTGAAAAACAGAATGCAGAAAGCATGCGGACGGTTCCAAGAATAAATTAAGCTGATTGTCCATATGAGGCGTAACATGAGATTGTACATACACAAGCGAACAGGTCTGTTGACCGTATATTTCTAATAAACAACTATTTAAAATTGCATGCACCAGCTTTCCGAAGTGGACTAACCAAAAAGTGTAAATTGAATTGGGAAGAGAACTTGTGTGTGGGCATAATAATTAATGAATGCATGCGGACACGAGCACACACACATTATTACTAATTAATGATTAATTAAAAGCACATCTATACTCACTGTGGGTGGTGGCAGGGCTTTTGTGTGTTGAAAAGGTGGTCAGGGAATGCGAAAGGTCATTTTTCGTCGTCGTCCCACTCACAAATTAACTTTTAATCGGAGGCGAATGAAAGTGGAGATGAATTTAGTGGGGAGGTTTGACACGATTGCAATTGCAGGTTTTAACTCGCCGACCCGTGACCCCGATTCACAGTACGAAGGGACACGACGTGTCCAACATCGCGAATGTTCACTACTCGCCGGGACCTGAACATGAGCATATTCCGTCGCCAGGAGTTGATCTCTCTCCCCGAGGATTCCCAGTTGCGGGATCCATCGCCTTAGAGAAGCAAGGCAGGAAGCTCGGTCCCGGTCCTATTGGAGACGAACCTGGATTCCACGGACCTCTCATTAAACCTCCAGGTTATGGAATTACTATTTCAAAAAAATTCGGAGTGAGTATCAAGCATCCACAGTCCCGTAGTAGCTCATCCACATCGTAAAGACGAACTCAATTTGTAGTGATTGCTTAACACGTAAAAAATACGGAAGATCTTAAACAGCTATGCCAAACAATCTCGTGAATATTTCGCACTCCGCTCTCTTTTAATTAAATACGAGACGACTGTCTGAAGTCTCGCGTCATTAGGAAACATTTGAGTCACAAGGAAACTTCCTTTT
>JAQGAC010001472.1:0-13744 GCA_034696585.1 Isotomurus maculatus | reverse complement strand
TGTGTTTAATTTTATTAATTTAGTTAACTAACTGCAATACTTAGAAGTAACTCCAGGGAATGGAATTCCACTAATCTTTGTTTCTTCTTCATGGTGTACCGGGTTCTTCACATAAGACGTGCACATTCCATAAATCAGAAAACCAGCCAGCGCAATCCCACAGAAGAACGATATCGTCCAAAAAATTCTAGTAGTCCACAATTTGTACTATTCCCACTATTAACAGAGCAAACTGAATGCACATGAACAGACTTACCTGCTAATATAATAATGTCTTTCTGCTTGAAAAACATATTTTAATCCGTGCAAAGAAGTCTCTTTCCCATAATCTTTCAGTTCAAGATTTGAATTAACCGGAATCATGTTCAACGACGTTTGGAACATTGGAACTTGGTTTCCCTTCTTATTGGACCTCTTGGTTCCAATCTCGGAGAACCTGGATTCTCCTCCATTCTAAAACACAAGACAGCTTACAAATGTTGATTATTATTAAGTACACAGTCTCAACCCAAAAGAGTCAAAATATTTAGTCCCGGAGGAATCTTCCCTGTGATTTTGCAGACTTGCTCGTGGAGCATCTATTCGGGACTTGTGAAGGATTTCGGAATTTAAGGCTTTTTGCAAACCAACTGGGTATTGTGTTGCAAGCGCAAAGAGTGCGGTGTGTTACATTTTATCAATCTTATGCTAACTGATAATGGCCTGCAGGCCTGGAGAAAGTCGAATCCTCCCTGAACCCCGCAAATTCAAAAAGTGAAATTGTTCTCACCAAAAGCTTGTTCCTAGGCACACCTGCCGGCAAAGTCTTATTAGGATGGTAAGATGTGGTTCAGGGTGGGATTTGTAGTTGACGGCCCAGGCACAGTGGAACGAAAGTGCGAATCACTCTTGTCAGATTCTGCAAAATTGTGGACTCAAGTACCTGGGCTTCTAGAATCCGCATGGCATAGGTTTTCTTCTTGCGAGGGGAACTTTTTGCCACCACATTCGAATCCGCATGGCGTAGGTTTTCTTCTTGCGAGGGGAACTTGTTGCCACCACATTCGAATCCTGAGCTTCCGTTTTCATGTGTAGGCCGGCTTGTACATTCGAACGCTGGCTATAATCCTGCTCAAATGTTTCTTCCATTTACCCTCATTTTGACGCACAAAAGGCTTAATATCTTGACTCACAGGATGAAATTCAAAATTCTGGCAGTATCCTCAATAGCCGAGGGTCTGACGGTTCTTTTAAGGTATCACACGACCCCATACACTTAAAGACCTAGGAGAAGATAGCTTTTTAAAATTTGTCAAATTCAGTCATATAACCTGCGCCCTAGTTACCAAGCTGTGAACCTCCCTCTTAAGCCGCTAACCGGGCTAACCCGCAGCATTTTTTCCAGGCCAGAATTATCCTGCTACTCAACTAGTGCAAGGCACTGGGACTGGGACTGTACGTAGTTCTCACTTAGAGTTTAATCATACTAAAATTCTCAACTTAGACTAATAAAATTTAGCTCACAATCGCATAAAACTACGCCCAGAAGCCGCTAATGCAGGTAACTTTTGCAAGGCACTTTGGATTATTACAGCTAAGCAGGTACACACACCAGTTGAGTGAATTTTGCTTTCTCTGAGATGAGGCACAAGAACTCAAAGTTGAGGGTGTCATCTCCCCTTCCTAATTACTGACTGGCCTACTTAGTTGGCTCCGTTTAATGAGCAGTGGGGAAGGTAAAAAATGTTTTTGACTTGTCGTTTGAAGTACAAAATAGCTGACTGCCGTGGATAGGCATGGGCAATTATCTTCATTACTTGCTATCAGTAACAACTAATTGAAGTCCTAGGGGAGAGTTATCCTCATTCTCAATGTATCTCCAATCTCCTGTGTACTCTCTCGTGTCTCCATTTAATGAGCTCTTCTGGCTTGACAACACTCGAATCCTGCACAGCAATTAGAGAAGCTGAGGTTCTGATTGTAAGTACGCGAGACACAAACGGAAGACTTCCTCTGGGATTTATTTGATCATTTCTCCCTGTCGATTGACCATTCGATTCTAAATTGACTTAGTCCATTGTCCATGATTCACGTCAATAAAATTTCGAAGCTAGGGGCCCACCTACCCTCGTCAACCGTTGCAGAAGGGAGCCTCAACAACCCACCCTTCTGTTGTGTGTATGACTACTACAGAAGCCGAGACTGACACACAAACCCGAAACTCCCGATAAAGATGGACTTGACAAAACACGCAGACACAGAGAGACGCTCATAAAATAAATAAATGGTCATCGAGCAAGTGTATTCCAATATTTCCAATTTAGTGTGAGCAGGAATCAAAGAAGGGAGAGTTTATGGACACTTTGGAAATGAGATCGTTCCGACGGTCGAACAGAGAGAACAAAATTAATTACTGTCGCTGCTCGACTGCTAAAGTTCAATAAGATACAATATCTCTCAATATCGACGACGATACAGCGATGCTGTCGATTAACTTGACAGACTACGCGACCACAACGGAGCTAATTATGTTCAATCAGGTCCTATTCGAAGAGATGCGACGGTGTTTGAGGTTCTTCATCAACCGGAGGAGGAGGTCCAGATCATATCACATGTACTTCAGCTTCAGCGTCGTCATGAGGTTATTTGTTGAAGTGGGAGGAGTCTGTCGCTCTTCGAGGAGGAGCAACTGGGTCACGACAACGGCGTCTGTAGCTCTGTACTCGGCAGTGGAACTGACGCAGGGTGAGTTCTCCTTTCCTCACTCCCCTTCAGCAGATGACACACTTCACACGCCACACCCCTCATTGTCCCCCACTTCCTGCGACCACCCTCCCCCCCCAACATCCTTCAGCACTGCCGAGTACATCGCTGATAAAACTGGAGGTGTTGTTGTTGTTTGGAAACTCAACTCGAGTCCTCGTCGCTGTTTCTGCTGAGTCTGCAGAACTCCGGAGGAATCTCGGGAGAATCAGCAGAGCCTGCAGAACTTGTGGAGAGTCGTTGTTGGTGGTGTCTTCTTCGGTGGGGGTGTCAGGTTCCTCCGGTGACGCAACAAGACGCGACCCCATTCTTCTTAGTCGCAGTCTTCTAGCAACAACCCCTGCATTGTCTCACAGTGCCCCAACAGCATGGCAGAATCAAAGCCACCAATAACCACACCCCTCCTCATAATCAACAACCGCACCCTCTTCTCAGTGTCATTGAGAGGGCCCTTAATCTACTGGCCACCCCCGCCGAGATTGTCGACGGCCGTCCACTGCTGCTGCGCTGCCCCAAGTGCGACCTGCAAATCGACTCGAGTGAACAAGAACACACCTCCTCCATCCTCCGACCCTACCTGGCCAACATAAAATCATCTGCACACCTGCTGCCACCCCTGCTGGCCCCCCTCACGTCCCTGGCACCCCCCACCAGGGCTCCTCCTCCAAAGGACCACTCTGACGACGACTCCTCCTCCTCCTCCTCCTCCGCGCGGCTCTTCGACGCGGTCACGAAGGTCGTGAACATTGACCTCATCCAACTGGAGCGGACTCGCGGCGGGGACAAACTGAAGAAGGACAACTCGGTTCACCGCGGGAGCCAAGTCAAAGTTGACCTCTCGTTCTTCGTGAAGCTTCAACTTCCTTCACATACGGATCCCCAATTCACCCCCCACTACACTCTGGAGGACCCAACCACGACCACACCCCCCACAATCCACAACATCCCCTTTCGTCGCTCATCCTGCTTGACCTGCACCCGAAAAGTGCTCCTCCCCCGCCACTGCAAGTCGTGTGGGGGTGTGTCCTGTGGGTCGTGCTTGAAGCCCCACCTGGTTCCGCACTTGGGCTACGCGTCGCCCCTGAAGATCTGCCGGCCCTGCAGGGTCGCTTCCCTCAACAAAAGCGCCATCATCTGGGCCGTCGCCGCCGGTGCCGCTGCCGCTGCTGAAGCAAAAAGGTCAGCCATAGCAGCAGCAGTGTATCTCGGAGTCTGTTGCTGCTACACTCGCGCCGCGCGGTCCCTCGTCAGTGACCACAGCCTCCCTGATGACCTTTCGTCTATTCTGACGTCGCTGCAGTCGTCGGCATTGTCTTCAGGGAACGTCGCGCTGTTTATAGCGGCAACGCGGGCCTCGAGGAGGCCGAAAAGCAGCGCTTCATGGGGGTACTTTGCAGACGCGTTCTTGAGGAGTGGGACTGGAAGCGACGTCGTCAGGGTCCTGGAGCAGGTCCCGCTTTCCTGCGAACAAACTGACGCTGAATGGTGGAACAAACTTGGAGATCAGTTCGCTCTGCGATGGCGCGCTTCTGTCCAGCGCGGTTCTTCTGCAGCGTTAGCAGTTGCAGCGCTGTACTGCTATACGCGGTCGAACGACCCCTCGGAAGGTCAGTGGTGGCTGAGGAAGGCCAAACAGCTTGCAGCGTCGTCTTCAGCGACGCTGCTGCAGCTGGAATGCCTCCGCCGCGGTCTGAAGATGATAATCTCGGTGGCAGTGCTGAAGCAGACGCTCATCGACCTCCTTCAACCGGAGTCGTCGACGATTCCTCTTGGACTCGCAGTGAACGTGGCTGCAGTTGCGAGTGGACCGCTGTCCGTTGAGGACTCACTCTTGACCTCGTGACGATTAACTTGACAGACTACAATTAACTACTAGACGATTAACTTATCTGCTACCCTCGGGGTCAGTGTTACGGGGGTGGATTCCCTGTTAAACGCGACTCGTTTACTTCCAGAGTGACCTTCACGCAGGTAAGTTGACGCGCACGCTGTAATGACGTCAGAAAGATGTTGATGACGTCACTGCACGTCACTGGTTTAGTCTCACTATGTGCGTGACGTGAGAAACCTGATTCCGGATCCTACGCGGTGGACCATTCCTGTCGCGCTGTTCACTCCTGGGGAGACTGTGGTGAACACGCGACCCACTTTTTGGATGCTGGAAAACCAGACTTCCGTCTCACGAACCATCAGGGACAATTGGTTCGTCGTCAACCCACAAAGCCAGGGTAGCAAGAATTAACACTAGTAACGGTCACGCGGTGGGAGTGGTCAGTGACGTTCTTGTGGATACTTTTTTGCAGGATACTACAGGGTGAAGTACAAAGGTGCACTGTTGGGCCTGCTGATAAGACAACTTCACTCCAACTACTCCGTATTTGACGTCCATTCTATGTTACAACTTACAACCTTCCGCGACTTCATCAGCACGTTGGTTCCTGCCGGAAGGAACGCTCCTCTCGAGTGGTGGCAGGAATCCACCAAATCTACCCGCGGTAATTCCAGGACTCCAATGGAGACGGAGTCGGAGATATCAACGGTAAGGTCACTGCAATCAAGGCCACAAGTTCGGAGTAATAAATGTATGACGTCATTAAGGAATGACGTCGCGTCTGGACTACTTTGTGGACTTGGGAGTGGAGGCGATTTATCTGTCGCCCGTCGCCCATGAAGGACTTTGGCTACGACATCTCCAACTTCACAGCCATCGAACCCATCTTCGGCACCATCGAAGACTTCAGCGCAATGGCTGCTGCTTTCAGGGAAAGAGGTCTGCCGCTGTGGATGTGGAGGTCATCCCGTCTCAAACTGCCCCAATAAACTAATACCCGGGTATCTTTCCTCTTCCTCCAGGTCTGAAGCTGATAATGTACTTTGTGCCCAACCACTCCAGCGACCTTCACCCGTGGTTCATCAAGTCTTGTGCGAGGGAAGATCCTTACACCGACTACTACGTGTGGAAGGAGAAGGACCCCATCGGCCCCACCCCCTCTGAGGAACCCATCCCACCTAACAACTGGGTCAGTATACTTGTCTCTCCCTTCGTGTCGAAGGTCACGTGGTCATTGTAATGTGATTTACACTACAGACGAGTGTGTTTGGAGCGTCGATGTGGGAGTGGCACGCAGGACGGGCTCAGTTTTACCTCCACCAGTTTGTGATGGAACAGCCGGACTTGAACTCCGAGAACCGCGTCGTGTGGGACGAGATTCTCGACGCCATTCGGTTCTGGTTGGACAAGGGCGTCGATGGGTTCAGAGTGGACGCTGTGCCGCATATGTTTGAGGACCAGAGGTACCTGGACGAACCACCGAACCCTGAGAGGGACCGTGAGGCACAACCTGATGAACACATGCAGATACTACCTCCATCCTTACACATTCAACCTGCCACAGGTACTCGACTTCCTCGCTGAGGTCAGGGCGCTCGTGGACAACTACTCCAGGGCTGATGGGATACGGAGGTACGTAGACGCTTGGGCATTTAAAGGGAGGAGGTCGCTGTTAATAATAAATTAAGTGTCTGTTGGGGTGTAGGGTGATGATGGTCGAAGCAACAGTGGGACTTCCGGAGCTGATGGATTACTACGGAACTCCCGAAAAGCCGATTGCACACTTCCCATTCAACTTTCACCTTTTGGGAGTGCGACCTGAAATGACGGCGAAGGAGGTTCTTGGCCTGCTCGACATTTGGAATACTTACATTCCTCAGGGGGAGTGGGCCACTTCTCTTGTAAGAACTGGAAGAGGGTACTCAATTATCTACGGTAATTAAGGGCCCTTTGTTAACGTTGTGCAGATTGGGAACCACGACAATCGACGAGCATCAGCGCGGTTCACATCTGACGGAGTGGACCTGGCGAGCACGTTGGATTTGCTTGTGAAGTGTGGAGACTACCAGTCCAACGCTACAAGTGAATGTCGTCATCTTCACAAGAACGACCACCCCAGACGTCGACCCGATTTCATTCGTCGTTATCGCCAACTTTGGAAACAACATTGTTACAGTTAACGCGTGGGAAATGATCAGCAGCGTTCCTTCAGCAGCAGTTGTGGCCATCACCAGCGTCAACGCCGCTCTCAACGTTAAAGTTGGGGAGAACAACAACACCAATCAGGTCACGCTGGGAGCCAAGAACGCCGTTGTACTCACTTTCCCTTCCAATTAACACACACTTTAATTAATTCGTCGCAATTAATAAATCACTTGTCTGCGTAATAGGAAAAATTTATTATTAACCAACAACATAAGGATTACTTAAGAAGTTTTTTTTTTAAAGTAATTAATTAACGTTAAACAAGACAAGTAAGGTATGTGTATATATGTAATTTCTTAACAGCTCTACTTTACCTCTACAGTACATAGTAGTAAATACACGAGATGAAGAAGAAAACTGCATGCGTAATATTTTAAAAACAAAAATACTTTGCAAGGCTAGGAAACACGGACAGGAAATTATTACTCTTACAATTATGCCCTTGAAGATAAAGAGAAGAAAATAAGACTTGAATGTGTAAATCCACAAACTACAACATGTGTAGGTTGTTTAATTGGATCTGAAGAAATCGGGATTGCTCTTGCGTAATTCTTCTTTCTTCTCTGCGTTCCTTTTGTCAAGGAGTTCTTCCACTTCGGATGCCCTAGTGGTAGTCAGTGTACCAATCTGAATTTCGTTGTCGGTTACGACTGTCGTGTCTTCAGCTGAGTGAGTAGTAGATGTGTTGGGATCATCAGTGACTTTTTTCACAGGGGTTGTAGAATCTTTCCGAGGACTCTTAGGATTGCCTCTATCCTGAGAAAGCAAAAATGGTGTGCATGAAAAAAAGATTTTTCGTAACTTATTTGAAGTTTACTTATGTTACATAATATCCAACTCACCTTTCTATCTTTATCGCGGGAGTCGCGTTTCTCGATACCCGGCGACCTGCTTCTACTTCTTGAAATTGCAGCCCCTCTGGAAGTGCTCCTCCTGGGCCTAGACCTAGATCTTGATCGGGAACGTGATGCGGATCCTGTCGGACTGCGACTGAACCTGTTTCGGAATTTGCTCTTACTTGGTCCATTAGGCCGATATGTTCTTCCCCGCTGAGGTAAATACGGTCGTCTGCCACCACGGTTGTATCCTCGGAAAAACCGAGCTCCACCACGTCCTCGAAAATGTTCGCGGCCACCGAAATCTCGCCTGTCTCTTCCATCGTATCGGTCTCTAGGATTTCGTCTTATTCGGTAATTGGGAGAACGACTGCGGCTGCGAGATCGAGAAGAGTTTGACGAGGACCGAGATCGAGAATTCGACCGAGATCGTCGAGGTCTACGGCGCCCTGCAGATGGAGACCTGGACCGAAAAGATTTTCTTCCGCGATAATTACGGTCTTGGTCTCGACCCATCCGCCCTGAAGAGTCTCTATCATATTTCTGAACTTCAAATGGATTCCTTATGGCAGGTTTGCTTGGTTCCTTCTCATCGTCTTCGTCATCATCTTTAGGCGGTGCTGTTCCCAAAGGCCTCCATTTCATTCCTCCCGTATCTCCTCCGGAAGCTGTTTCTGCTGAAGACGCCTGGACAGGATGTGCTGCCGTTTTAAACTTCATTTCGAATTTGATCGGTTTAGGTCCTGCGTCCACTTCAGGTGCTGGAGTACTATCATTGTGAACAGTCCTCACACTGCCCAAAGATACTTAGTTAAGAAGGAGAAAAGTAATGATGGAAGTTCATTCAGTTATGTTTACTTACATATTCTCGGAATGTAAGAAATTTCCGTACTCGTCGGTTCTGATTTCAATCTTTGACGGAAACTTCGGTTCGTGCCAATTTCCACCGGATGAGCTCATTCCATCGATATTATGGTGCCTATAGAAAAAAACACCTTAGTTTAGAATACGTTTAAAATTAAAATAAACTGTTTAAAAAAATAGTTGCCTCGATCTATCCCGTTCTCGCTCATCATCAGAATTCGGCTTCACTTCGATCTTTCTCACAGGTTCATTGTAGGCGTCCCTCGGATGAAGGCTGCTACTAGATCTGTCAACTGTTATTTTCACCGCTTCTGGTGGAATGGCCGGGTCCATCCTAACTTGCTCGATCTTGGAATAATATGCACTAAGTTTGGCTTCCAAATCTCCAAGATCAGGAAGTATTCCCTCGATGCTACTGCGGCTACAACATTAACCGTTTTTATTAAAATACATCGACCTTAATCTGAGCAGATCAAATTACAACCATCCTCAACTTACTTGTTTATAGAAGTGTCTGCGGTTCCACTCTTAGATTTTTTTCGATCCTTCGACCTGGAATCATCTGAGTCCGAGCTGGATGAAGACGAAGACGTTCTCTTCCGTTTTTTCCGTTTATCTTTTTTCTTTGAACGCTTCTTGTCCTTCTTTTTCTTGGGTTCTTCTTCAGATTCATCTGAGTTATAATTAATAAATTCTTAATTTAAATAACATGATAAGAAATTGAAAGACTTACCTTTTTTTTCTGGCTTTGAAGGTAACCCTAATTGCTGGCCCCACTCTTCATACGTCGACTGGCTAAATCCAGCTAACCCAGATGCAGCAGCTCCTTGTGGATCCACAAGCCGCTTAGAAAAAGGGCTTAATGATGGTGCTCGAGCCTTTGATTCATCTCTATTGGACTTAGATCGTGATTTTTTACTTTTCTTCTTTTTCTTTTTACTTTTTTTCTTCTTTCTGCTCCGAGAATCCTCGGATGACGAAGAGTCAGAGTCAGAAGATGATGATGAAGACGAAGAATCGTCATCTGATCCAGATGATTTACGACTTTTCTTTTTCTTTGATTTTTTTTCCTTTTCTTTTCCGCCATTTTTCGCTTCGATTCTCATTCCTAGCTCCGTTTGGAGAATTGCTTTTAACTTTTCCTTTAACTCAGATGCTTTAGAGGCAGCGACAGGGGCCAATTTAGAAACATCTAGCTTGTTTGTCCTTTCATAGAGAGACCACAAGGCATCTTTAGCTTCTTTGTGGTCCGACTTAATTACCAAACATTTAGAGTAAGAGGCAACTGCATCTTCCAGCTTTAGTCCTTCTTCTTGCCTAGAAATCGAAGGTTCATGGTAAAGAAAAACATTAGCATAAATGGTAGTTACTTGAATTTCACTTACTGTTTCCCGAGTGCAACCAATGTTTCAGCAAGGTACTTTCGGGCATTAAAGTGGTTGGGATTGAACTTCAATGCCGACTCGAAATCTTCAATAGCCTTTTCAAAGCTCCCTTTGTTGGCGTATCTGGAACAAACAATTCTCATTAATTATGACATGAAGTCTCCATTGTGTTTTAGTTGGCTAGAGAATTCTAAGGATAAGAAACACACGTTGCAAAACTGGTCGCACGCAAGGATGACACTCACTTAATATTTATAATATGTTCACCATAAGCCTAACTTTCTTAATGGGAATGATGTGTTATAGAAGGCCTAGAGGTCTAATAGATGCCATTTTAAACAAGCTCGTAAGGGACAGCATACAACTGAAAAGCTTAACTCACAATGCGCCTCGAGCAACTAGCCCTTCAACATTTTCAGCATCGATGCTAAGTGCCTTATTCAGGCACTGGAATGCCTCAGTAAACTTCCCAGCTTTGAAATACTTAATTCCATGAGCCACATTTTCATGAGCCCATTTTGCGTTTTGTACACGACGAAGATTGACTGCCATTTCTTTCGAAGGAAAGGATCCTCTGAAATGTAAACCGACACAATAATTTGATTAGTCCTCACACGTAAACTTTTTTAAAGTTCATAAGAGTCGCACCTTAATCCCTTCAGTATGGTACTTGTGTTGTTGTGTCCACTAATCAACCCCATAGTAGTAGCTAAATGCTGAATATTATTCGGATTTTTAAATCCCAAGCTGGAGGTCAAAGCTTCTTCATAATCTCTTCGTCGACTTTCTCCTTCAGCCTTTGCAAGCCTTTCATGTAACAAAACAAACGTAATATCAATCAGTCACAATGTCACACTAACCTGGAATACTCTTCATCTGTTTACAAAAATTAATCGCGCTTACAAATACTGTCGAGGTAAGTCACGTTCAGAAATAGCTCCTAAAGTGTAGGAATGTTGTTGTTCAGTGGTTAGGGTAATTCCTTTCATTCCGCAGATGAGTTTCTCTCCATCAGCGTTAACTTCAAGAGCTTCGACTCTAACATAAGTGCCATTTTCATACTCATAACTTCGATCACGAGCTGGAACTAGCTGATTCGAAGGGCAAAATACTTTCACTCCCAAATCTTCTAAAACAATGTGCCGTTTGCCTTCTGTCGCAATGAGTCTCAAAAATAATCCGGATTGGTTTTTCGAAGAGACTGTGGCGACAAAAATGTCTCCAACTTTTGTATTCTGTGAAAAATATATTTTGACAAGGATTAAAGCATTGAAAGTTGTGTTGCTGCAAAAATATTTTATGAATTCATTTTTGTACCTGAAAGAAATAGCGACGGATTTCTGTCTCATCAGCTCTCAAGTAGTGATCCAAAGATGGTACAAGTCCATAGTGATCTATGCAGAATATCAAATTAATTTCTTGTTTGGCTCAAATAAGAATTAAAATTTGCTACCTTCAGAAGATTTCCCTACGCCATGAACCTCAGGAATCGGTAGTTCATCCTTTTCTAACGGTTTAAAAATGACATCCCGTTTGCGTGCAACGAAGTCATTTACTTTCAGACAAAGAGATTGGTCCAATCTAGCCAGAAAGTGAGGATAATAGATGGATCACTTCTTTACTATGCAGTAAACTTTGTTGTGTATGTAACACCTTGTCTAAAACAATAATTCCATTTAATTCCAGATTCCATTACTGAACCTTAAAGAACTTTACCAAACACTCGGAGAGTATCGACGCCCTTTTCTCTGAGAGGATTTTTAACTTCATACGTTATTTCAGGCATCTCGCCAGATGATGAAGATGCGTTTTCAGCAATTCATTTAGTCATAACGCAATTACATTTTATATATCATTCTCTCCATCATCATTTCATTGTCTGTGATTTCAACATTATAATCACATCAACAAGCAAGTTCTTTTCTCCAGCTATTATATGATCGTGAGCCACGGTCAAACATTAATTTAGTGATGTGTCTATACACAGCAAATACCTGAGGAATGTGAGAGTGAGTGCAGATGGACTGCAGTCCGATGCTGACGACAACACATATTAATCATGACTTCTTTCCTCTCTCATCATCGTAACTGACTACCACTTATTATCTCATCCATTCAAGATCAAATTACTTTTTCCTTGCCTTATCTATTTCATTCCCAGAGAAAGACAAAACATAAATAGTGAGCATAACATCTAATGCCAGTGCATGTAAGCACATTTACACTTACGTATAACCTTCAATGAATAGCTACGACTTACAGTTAAATATAAATGTATATTATTTGTATAGACTGCTTACCCAGCATCCTTAGGTCCTCCTTCGAGACCAATTCCACTTCTTGAACCAGGTGGAGCTATGGGATTAATTCCTCCTGGAGCTCCAGTCATCCAAGATGACTCTGATCCTCCAACATTCAAGTTTCCAGTGTTTATTGACATACTCGACTGGAGTCGAGGGTCATGAAGCGACGCAGTCGAATCAGGTACACTTGAAAACCTCGATTCTCTGTTTTTCAATATTCCCCTTGGTGGATGAGACATGGCTGAATAATTCAGCTCGGACATTTCCTTGCACTACTACACAAACAAAACATTCTTTTACTATGGTGGTTAAAAATCATTAATCGAATAAAATACACAGCATTGCACATTAGGAAAATTGCTGTAGTGCCAAATATAAAATATCTCAAAGCCTACCCGTACCCCCTAAGTCCACAAAAAAACAAGTTAAGCTTGTTTAACTTGCTTATTTGCTGATCTCCGTCATTCTTATCAATCAAAACCACGAGTGTCCGGTTTGTGTTCGTGGTTAACCAAATAATAATACTCCACTTGCTCCCGTTTCCGTAAGATTCCGCCTGCTATTAACTGTCCACACCTGGACACAAAACACAATGAATTCAATTAGTCAACCACATTTTAATCATTTAATCCACCTGAGTGCACCATTACCATTCAATCAATACCAATAAAACTCAACTCACAATCGATCGATCTAACAAACACATCCAACCCACATTCAGAAACCCCACAACGAAATAATAATAATCCTTCAAAAATACCTTACCTAAAACCTTCCCCACACCCCCACCTCAGTTCCAGGAACCCGTATGATTTCAAAAACCCCTACCCAGTATTTTCGAAAGTCTCCTACTAATCCTAGAAGTCTGCAAAGTAATCTCAATTTTTCGAAATGAATCTCACACCTCAGCTAACTGCAAGTACGTCCGCATCGGCTTCACCATGTTATTGTTCCACATTTGATTTATCCGCGTTGACTTATTCCCACGCGCGTACATAAAGACTACACCCTCCACCTGGTAAATTCTGCCAAAGGCGGGGACTCCTCGTGCACTCCAAGTGCAAAGGCCCGCCTTTAGGGGATATGCTGGCCTCCTTCACACACTCATTGGGAGTGGAGTGAGACTCCACCTGAGGGAGACTTGGTGGCGAATGGCGAAATAGCGACCGTTGGATTTTAAAATGTTGTGTAGCGAAAGGCATGACAGATGCAGGCAGGAAGGGAATAGGGAATGCAACGAGCAACTTAATGTTATCGATCCCTACTGGACTTTTATTTCTGTGGACGGAAGTCGACCGTTTTTCGTCGGAGAGGCCTTTGACAGTCTAGTGCCAGTGGTGCATATTTGGATTCGTCCCTGTTTGCATACCACACTGAACTCAATAGATAAGAACAGCAGAACAGCTCACTCATCATCATCAGCGGTCATCGGTGGTCGGTATGTGTTCTTTTGTTTAGTGCTTATCTTGGAAGGATAGTCGTTAGCCTATTCTTTATTGTGCTGACCTTTTTTAAGGCATGTTCTACTTGTGTACCTATTTTACCCGTAGCCTCTCTAATGCGTATTTTTAGGTTGGA